>PVJS01022757.1:0-30213 GCA_004027185.1 Glis glis
AAAAAAAAAAAAAAAAAGAAAAGTCGGATGCTCTCCCTAATATGCGGAAGCTAGGGAGAATAGGGCGTAGGAGGGACTCCAGACAAAAATGGAGAAAACCTTTGATGAGTAAAGAAGGTGACCTAACTGAGGGAGATGGGGGGGTAGAGGGAAACACCCTAATACACAGGATGTACATACACAAATTTATCAAAGTCAACTACTATGCTAGGCAACAGAAGGAGGGAAGGGGGAGGGAATGGGGGTGGGAATTGGGGGAGGGCTAATTGACCGATGTGTGCATGTAGACTTCTACCACCCTGAAACCCATCAAGATGTATGATTACAATGCACCAAAAAAAAAGAAAGAAAAAAGAAATCTGGGATGGTCGTTCCATGGTGTCCTTTGGAGAGTATGACTCTTGTCATATTCAGCTTGTGGCTTCCATTCTCAAGGCCATCTCATGATATAAGATGGCTCCTGGAGCTCCAACCTTTACAACCACTGCATTCTGGACAAAGTAAAGACGAAGGGAAATGATAGTGAACGAGTGTAGGTTCATTGTTTTAAGGAAATGTCTCTGAAATTTCGCATAACATTTTTTGCATCAATCCTATTGGTCAGAACTTACTTTTATAACTATCTGAAGTTGTAAGGGAGCTGAGAAACATTGTGTTTTCACAGGGTGCCATTGTGTTTCACTAAAAATTGGAGTCCTTTTACTAAGAAGAAAGAATAAAATAGATACTGGGGGAGCGACAACATTCTCTACTACAATGAGAAGACACCAGTAGACACCCTTGATATTGGGCAGTATCAGCCTTGGTCTGGAATCAGCAATTCCTCTGGTAGCAGTTGCGGCACTGGTGTCTTCAGCAAGAGCTGACATGCTTGCTACTGTTAGCAGCAGAGGTCATCCCATAGTGACCTACGGTGGAGGAGGAAGAGGATAGACATTGAGGGTTGCCAAGAAGGATACTGTATCAGTCAGCCTTTTCATGCTGTGACCAAACTACCCAACAAGAACAACTTAAAAGAAAAAAGGTTTATTTTGCTCCTGGTTTCTGAGGTTCAGTCCATAGTTGGCTGGCTCCAAGGCAGAAACATGGCGGCAGGGCATGGCAGAGGAAAACTGCTCAGGGCAGCCAAAAGCAGAGAGAAGAAGGGGAAGGGATCAGGAACATAGATAGTCCCCAAGGCCACACCCCTGGTGGCCTACTTTTTCCTGCCACTCCCTGTCTATAGTAAGTCCATCCAAAGTATTAATCCATCAGTGGATCTATCCGCTGGTTAGGTTAGAGCCCTGATTCAATTATTTCACCTATGAACATTTCTGCATTGCAGACACATGAGATTGGGGGGGGAATATTCTATATCTAAACCATAACAGATACTATCCAGAGCACAGCGGAACCTAGCAGAAGGCTCCCAGTCTCTTAGGACTGAACCTGGGGAGTGCTGTGCTGACCTACAACCGTGAGCGCCTTTCTATTCCAGGTGGAATAACACAACAGCCAAAGGGCCACACCTTTGTGCAGTCCCATCACTGCATTTCCTTAGCCACACAGCGTCTCCAGCCCCCACCGCCACGACTCTGCCCAGCTTCCTAGCTGTCTGGGTTACTGAGCTATGGAAATTGTGTTCGTATCCACGGGGACTTCTTAAAGCTAAGAGATGCTTGTGGGACCTGAAATTGTCCTCACAGTGATTTCACTCCAAGTAATAAAAGCATCTGATGCTATAGAAATCTCGTCCTCATGATCATAAGCATTTATAATAGCCCATCATCAAGCAAGTGCTTACATTGGAGAGGAATTTCCATGGAGAAAGTCAATCTTTTCAAAAATGTTAATTTTTTTGTGTGCGAGGAAATTAAATGAGATGCCAAATTGTCTCTGTCATTATGTCACCCTTCCCTCCTGAGCACTTACTGCTCTGATCAGTGTGACATTTTCACATGTAGCAATGCAGATGGGGACATTTGCCTCCTGATGGAGACCCCTCGTCTCAGCATTAGTCAGTCTGCATCAGCATCCGTCGCCTGCTCTGACTTTATAGTGGTCTAAAGCATAGGCGTGGCATTAGCGAGCTCCACACCCCAAACGCTGGCTGCCCTTTGAGAGGCCAATTAGGCAGACCTTCCCCATAACAAGAGATAAAGTAGGGCCTGCCGGGCGTGGTGGCGCACGCTTGTAATCCCAGTACTTTGGGAGGCAGAGACTGGAGGATCCGGGTTCGCGGCCAGCCTCAGCTCGCTCTCTCTGTCTCTCTCTCTCTCCCTGTCTTTCTCTCTCTCTCTACTTAGTGAGGCCCTCCGCAACTTCGTGAGACCCGGTTTCAAAATAAAGTATAAAAAATAGGTCTGGGGGTGTAGCGCGGAGGTAGAACGCCCCTGGGTTCAATCCCCAGTACCACAAAAAAAAAAAGTAGGGCCTCTGAGGAGTGGTCTTGTAATGTGTGGATGTGGAATTTGGGAACACCCAAGCCCTGACCTATCTCATTTCCTCCACGAAAGGCTAACCCTGGGCTATGTTCCCAGCTGTGACTCTGGCTCCTCTTCATGACCCATTCCAAGTTACATACCTATTCTGTCCTCAGACCACCTTGGAAACTACCATCTTGGAGACCTGGTGAGCCTCCTGTGAGACCAGCCCTGGGCATACCCCACCCACTCTCCTACCTGCTTATCCCAAGAGCGAGCCCAGGCACCCAGCAAGGACAATATGTACAGAACATTTTGCCCCTTGGGTACTCCAGTCATCCTCTCTAGGGATTACAAACTTCTCAAAGCCTCAAGAAAAGTACAAGGTCTGAAAGAGAAAACTATTGACTCCAAACTACAAAAGAAAGCAACAGAATCAAAATTAGTTTGTGTTTACTTATATGTCTACATTATATCACATTCATTAGCTGCTAAACTTAGTATTCATAAGAATGTCAGTACACTTAAAAACTATTTGCTGGCTAAATTGCCTCACTTTGAGAGAATTCCCAAGTAAGCATGATGATTACTGAGAAATTGTAGTCAATCATAAATTAGATAAGTTACCTAGAGCCAAATTATTTCAAAAGCAAAATCATGAAAATCCTTTCAATTTTTACAGCAAAATTTATATTTGATGTGGAATGTGGGTGTATTTAAATATGTTTGATGTGTTGGGGTAGAAACTCCAAAAATGAGTATTCATGGCCTTTAAAAGTTTTCAAATGCCTCTGAGTAGGCAGTCTTGAGGGAACATGATTAAATATTAAAGAATCTGTTAGATTGTACACCAAGCCCTCAAAATGCCACGATGGAGTGGTTACATAAATCGTGGTATGCAATGGACTATTATACAACTGTTTAAAAGAATGAACTATATTTATACATGATAATAGAAGAGATCCAAGATACATTATTACATGAACAAAGCAAGTGGTAGATCAATATTTATAGTAAAATTCATTTTGTGTCAAAATACATTGTGTGTGTGCATACACAAATAAATACGCAAATGTGTGCTATTATGTGTGTAAGAAAAATTGTGAAAGGATCCAGAGATAGTAGTATTTATCTCTGAATATCAGATATAAGGTTTGGAGAGAGGAAACTTCTCATCTGAATACCAAGAAATAAATTAGCAGGTACGTATATAAATTTTTATCATTTTGAAAAACTATAACAAAATTGCCTGAGGGAGTGGTCTGCATGAAAGCTAGAGAGCATGGAATTTGCAGATGAGAAATTAGGACCTGTGCTGTTGATCGCTTGGGACTTGGGACACTGTTGATCCAGCGCTGTCCACGGGAAGCATCTCTGAGCATGGCGGACATGCATGCCCTGTCATTGCAGAGAGGAGAGGGCAGAGGGAGCAGCCAGAGTCGTTCCTAGCATTCACCGGAGCCTCCAGCACACAGGCCTACAGATTTTTGTCCTACTTTGATGGATTCTATAGCTATTAAATGATTTAGTCAACATTTATTGAGCATGTATTAGTTTTCTGTGGCTTCTGAAACAATTTACCACAAAATTAGTGACTCAGAACAATCCCCCCCATACTATCTGTCTTAGTTAACATTCTCATGGCTATGTTTCCAATGACTGACCACACAACTTAGAGGAAGGAAGATTTATTTGCTCACAGTTTTTTGGAGATTCTGGGTTCTGCCCCTGTGAGGCCAGGGTCTGGAGCTCAGGGCACGGCAGCAGGAAGTGGAGAGAGGGAGAGCACAAGGTCTTTGCTCCTCACATCATGGAGGCTGGAAGCAAGAGAGAACAAGGATAGGAGAGAACCTGATATAATCCCCAAGGCCACACCCCTCCAGGGACCCCTCCTTAGCAACCAGGCTCGGCTTCCAACACTGCTACCTTGTTTCCATGAGGGCTGGGGGAGATTCTAAATCCAAACCATTACCCTATTTCATGGTTCTGTGGGCCAGAGGTCCTGCTGGAGTCCCACTGGGCTAACACCAAGGTGTTGGCAGGACCGAGTTTCTTTCTGGTGCTTCTAGGGGAGAATCCATTTCCTCATCTTTTCCAGCTTCTAGAGGCTATATCCCTTGGCTTGTGGCCACTTCCCGTCTTCAAAGCCAAAGGCATTGCATCTTCAAATCTCTCTCTGACTCTGATCTTCTGCCCCCTCTTCCACTTCTAAGGACCCTTGAGACTACAGTAGGCCCATCCAGAAAATCCAAGGTAACCTCCACCTCTCAAGGTCAGCTGATTAGCAACCTTAATTCCACCTGCAAATTTAATTCCCCTTTGCAGTGGACCTTAACCTTATATCATAGCCTCTGGATAGGATGTTATACAGGCCCCTATTTTGCCTGCCAGTGTTATGCAGACATTAAAGGCCAAATGCAGTTTAAGAATCTGAGGATCCAGTAGTGAACAGGAGAGAATCCTTGCCCTTAGGAACTCCCAGTATAGAGGGGAGGCAGGTGGCCCACATGACCACCTATGTGGGAGATGTGGGAAGGGGTGGCCAAAACCAGTTTGGAGAATTTCAGCTCATTGCCCATGACAGAGGGTCAAGTTTGAGCTGTTGGGGGATAAAAACTGGGGTGATTTATTGGAGAGAGCAGTCAGTCCACCATGCGCTCACCATCAACACATGGGGAAGAAGGGGACGCTCCCTTCACCGTAAGCAGAATGGGGCGGGGCTTTAAGGGGACCTCTGAATGAGCTTGATCCATGTGCCCTGGAAATCAGGGGAGACCGTTTTCTGGCACCTGACACAACTGGAGCACGAGTTCAAGGCTCCTCTCCTGGCCAGCTGGCTCAGGGGAATGGTCCACTTCTGGTGGCAGAGAGTGGTGGAGTCCAGGTTCCCCAAGAATCAAGTGACCCTGGGTGAAAAATGGCATGAAGCCGTCTTCCAAAAGGAGTTTGCTCCAGAAAGGTTCTTGAGTTAGCACTGGACATTACTGAAGCTGGAGAAAATCCATGCCAATCTTTCAAGGTCCAGGGGGCCTTGCCTGCCTCAGTTTCTCTCCCTCTTCTTGCTTTATCCTAGAGGAGTCAAGGGCAGCCTGGTGGGGGTGGATGGGGAGAAGAGATAGGCAAGGAGAGAGGTAGAGAAGCAACCTGCAGCCTCCTGCCCCTGCTCCTCTCTGCTGACGCAGGCCCAAGCTGGGGAAAGTGAAGAACTTTCACTTTAAATAAAGCTTTGAGCATTAACTATGATACTGCCCTGGGTATACTAATTATGGAAAGGAGAGAATTTTGGGTCCTGAAAGTGACAGAAGGCCTTCATTATAAAGGAGCAACTGCTCAGACTATGAGATCCACCTACGATTTTACCCAGAGGTAGGAAAGGGGAGGCAGTGCCTTCTGCTAGGGCCGCAGCCCCACACCCCAGGCTGCCTAATTCTAAGGGAATACTCTCATGTGATGCTCGCCCAACAACTTGCCCCAGTCAGGTCCCAAACCCACCCTGCCCTTAGGTTCCGGGATTTCCTTCAGTGGCCCTCTGCCATTGGAGGCAGCTCTTAACCCCATCCAGCCTCTCCTTTCTTGCACCATTACACTCCGGGCTGTCTGTCAAACTCAAACTCGCCCTGAGAGTGTCCAGGTTGGAGGACAGCATCCATGCTTGCTCCTTTAGGCCCTAGTGACTAAAGGACTGGGCCCGCTAAATGTCTGAGAGGGCTTTCCTTCCACAGGGCCTGGGTGCACGCAAGCCTCCTCTTAACTGCACCTCTGGTCTTCTGCTTGTGAAATTCCCCATGGGAGGGAACGGGTGAAATCTCCGAGGCCCACCATTCAGCTGTCTGGCTCCGATTCACCTTTGCCCTGTTGCTTTTGACCTCCTTCTGCCTGCAGCTTCACACTGACTATACTAGCAGAGAACATGGATGATGGTGAGAGCAACAGCAGCTCATACTTCTGAGCACTTTATACATATTAGCTTTTCAAATCTCCACTGACCCTCTGAGGGCAGTGCTATTATTATTGTTTTGTTTACAGGTGAAGAAATCGAGGTACAGAGAGGGCAAGTAACATGTCCAGGGCCACATAGCCAGGCAGTGGCAGGATCTGGCTCCAAACTTAGCACTCTGCCCCCACGTTCTTGGGCGTAACCACTATGCTCCTCTATTTGGTTTTGCTTCTAGAATGTTCTTTCCCTGCTCGTTCTCTCCTCAAAGTCCTACTCATCCTTCAAAGTCCAGCTCAAGTGTTTTCTTCTGTGTGTGGCTCTGCTGATCCCGCCGCCAGCCCTCAAGAGGACTTCTTTGCTGGCTGCCAGGGCCGTGGCATCATGTGCTCCCCACTTCGGGTAGGGGTGCATCACACTGCCCTTGCTTGCTCCCAGCTCTGTCTTCTCACACAGACGGTAGCTCCCAGAGGCAGAGGCAGCGTCTTCATGGCCCAGGACCCCCTGCAGAACTGATGGTGATCTGGACCGAATCCCCTTTGGGTCTCACACCTACGATCCCATCTCCCCAGTTCCCACAAGGTGACTGCAAAGATGTCAGCTGTCGGACTCCTGGGTGACCTTGGGAAGAGGGCGGAGTCTGGGTCAGGAGCTGAGGCTGGTGCTGCGTTTGGTGCTGATAGGCTGCACGGAGCCTGACAGGCTTCAAGACTTGTGTCTCCTCCCCCGGGGCGCCCTGCGCTTCAGTTTGCTTTGCTCTTCACAACCTCTGCCAAAGTCCGGCTGGCCCGGAAGGCTCCGGAGACGGCTAGGCACTGACACATCCACATCCGCTGAAAATGTCAACTGGACTCCTCGCCTCTCCTGACCCCGCAGTCTCCGTGAGTCAGAATCCCTGGGAACGAGGCCACGGTCAGAAAGGCCAGCTGTTGGCCAAGGTTCAGCTGGAGAAAAATCCCCAGTCCAGGCTGAGTAGGAAGGAGAGACGGGCCTGGGGCTGGGAGCCCCGCCTGGGTCCGCGGTTAGAGGAATTTTAGTGGTTTCTGTTCCAGGGCCTCTGCAAGCCGGGGCCGCCCTCTCAGGCTCTTCACTTGGATGCCGAGGACAGAGCCTTCACCATTCCCATTCAGTGATCCCACAGAGCCTGGGAACTTACTGGACGTGGTCTTCAAGCAAGCCAGGATGCAGCTGGCGATACCTGGACCCCGCCGGCCTTGCCTGGAAGGTCACTGTCCTGCTTAATCCCTGTAGGGCTTCATTGGCTCTTTTGACGCATTTCAAAACCCTCCGTACAGGCTTGTGTGATCTGACCCCTGTCTGCTTCTCCAGACGTGTCTCTGGTTGTCCCCTCCACCGCACTACACTCTGGTCACACGGACCCCTCCCTTGCGTTTTCTGGGTTCCTTCCAATCTCAGCATTTTTACATGAAATGCACTCTACTGCCCCTCTCACCTAGCGAATCTTAGCTTCCAGAGATGAGTCGATTTTTGTGATGTTTTCAAAGAACCTCCTTCGTTGATTGATTGATTCATTCATTTTTAACTTATCCTACACTTGGGTTGAGCTATGTGCTTGGAATTGTGATCAACCCATCATTTAGAGAGAAAGAAGATAACACTTGGAACAGGAATTCCATGGAGCCTGCTAGGGCCGGAGTACAGAGAAACTTCTCACAAGGATTAATCTAGGATTAGAGGCTCGAGGGGCAGGGCAGCTTAGTGGTCAAGAGCAAGGTTTCTTCTGAAGTCAGAGCTGCCCGTATATGATGCTTCCTCTATCGTTACTGGAGCGAATGTGGGCAAACTGCGTCGCTTAGTTCCACTTCGGTTTCCCTACTTATAAGATAGGAATGATTACAGTATCTGTTTCTCAGGATTGTTAACACAGATAAAGCCACATAGAGGAGGGCCCGGCATGTAGTACTCATTATATAAGGATTACCTCTGACAGCATGGGAGAAAGCTTGTATTTCACAATTATTATTTTTATTTAAAGATCAGACTTGTCCATAGTTTTAAGAATTACGGTATTCCAACTATAATAGTGCATGCCTGTAATCCCAGTACTTGGGAGGCTGAGACAGGAGGATCGAGGTTCGAGGACAGCCTTGGAAACTTAGTGAGATCATTTCAAAATTAAAAAAAATAATGTAGTGATGGGGGTGTTACTCAGGGGTAGAATGCCCTTGGGTTCAATCCCCAATACCACACAAGCACACAAATACAGTATTCCAAAGGACAATATGGGAAAAATTTTCTCTCCACTACTCTAATCTGCAGGTTCTTTTCTCTAGAGGCAACTTGCTTCAGTTACTCCTTCTTTCCTTCCTTCCTTCCTTTCTTTCTTCTTCTTTATTTATTTATTTTGTGGTGTGTGTTGTTCCAAGGATTGAACCCAGGGGCATTCTACCTCTGAGCTACACCCCTAGCCCTATTTTATTTTTATTTTGAAACAGGGTCTTACTAAGTTGCTGAGGCTGGCCACGAATTTGTGATCCTCCAGTTTCAGCCTCCCAAGTATTGGGATTACAGGTATGCACCACCAGGCCTGGCTTGTTACTAGTTTCTTAAGTATCTTCCAAGAGATATTCTATGCAGCTGAAAGTGTATGTGTGTGCGCTGTCTTTCTGTCTGCTACCCGCCTATCATCTATCATCTATCTATCTATCTATCATCTATCTATCTATCTATCTATCTATCTTCTATTTGTCACCAAATTATAGCATTCCACACTGACCTGATTTCTGGACTTTGCTTTTATTCAATTAGAAATACAGCTTAGAACTGGCTCTACATCAGCACTTGTACCTCTCCCTTCCTTCTGACGATCATAAAGAGGAACTGAAAGATGTATGGAGCTGTGACTCACCACCCCATCACCCCTAGGGACCCATTTCCTGCCCCCTTCACAGTCCACTTTCCTTCAGAGGTTTGGCGTGACTATGATCGTGGCCCCACACTTCAGTGTGTATACATGAGAACCACTTATGAGCTTCTCAAGGATTGGCATTCCAGAGACCGCCTCCTAGAGCTTCCGGTACAGTGTGTGCAGGGGGTGCCCAGGAGCTCACGGGGGATTCTGATGCCAGCGGTTCACAGAAACCACATGGAGAAATGCAGTGCCGAGGGAAGTCCATGCCCAGAGGCAAGAGGCAAATGTGAGACTTCACGATCTATGTATTACCCAGTGCCAGGCACTGAGGCCCAGCACATAGCCCCAGACTTTGCAAACTCACCGTCCAGTTGGGGTGGCAAGATTCACTCATGGGAGGCAGCCCAGCAGGGAAGAAGAGGTGAGTAATACAGATGGACTGTACTGTGATTTCAGAAGAGAGGTGACTGTGGGTTTGGGGTACCAGGGGCACTTTCTGGAAGAAAAGGGGTCTCAGAATGAACTTGAAGAATGAAGAAGGAATAGCTGGTTGGAGACAATATTAGCTGACTTGAACCATAAGATATGCTGGGAAAGGAGACCTGGGCCACAGCAAACAGAAGGGCATTGTCAGCTGGACATGATGGCGCACGCTTGTAATCCCAGTACTTGGGAGGCTGAGACCAGAGGATCCGGGTTCGCGGCCAGCCTCAGTTACTTAATGAGGTCCTCTGCAACTTAGTGAGACCCTGTTTCAAAATAAAGAATAAAAAATAGGGCTGGGGGTAAAGCTCAGAGGTAGAATGCCCCTGGGTTCCATCACCAGTACTGCAAAAAAAAAAAAAGAAGGGCATTGTCTTAGTCAGCTTTCCTGTCACTGTGACTAAAATACCTGATGAGAACAATGTAGAGGAGGAAAAGTTTATTGGGCTCAGGGTTTCAGGGGTTTCAGTCCAGAGAACCAGCTCCAAGGCAGTGGTGGTGGGCCGTGTGGCAGAGGGACACTGCTCTCACATCAGAGAGGCCAGAAGCAAGGCGAGAGAGAGGAGAGGTCCCAGGGACATACATAATCCCCAAGACCTCACCCCCGATGATCTGCTTCCTCCAGCCACACCCCACCTCTGGGCCCTGCTGCACTGGGGACATGCTTTCAACATGTGAGCTGGGGGGGGTATTTTAAATCCAAACTATAATAGGCATTTTTATACAAATTAGAAAAAATGTACCTGCTCTCAGCAAATGTAGCCTGTGGGTTAGGGCTGGTCCCTTTGGGCAAGTAAAGCAAAGGCACCCCTTCCTTTGGGGGAATCCAGCTCTACACCCGAAGAACTGATCACTGAGAGTATGGCTGGGGTTTCAGCCTCCACTCATCTTCTCAGCCTCGTACAGGGCACTAACTGCCCAACCACACGTGGTGACCCTGACAGAGAGACCCTTAAATAAACAAAGGCTAAGATGTCACTGAAACCGAGAACATGAGATGAGGAGCAGACTTGAGAGGGAGGAAAGTAGTGAGCTCAGTTTAGGATGTACAGAGTACCCGGTGTCTGTTGGAGATTCAGGGGCATCCACCCCATGAGCAATTGAACATGGGGATCTGGGCCAAGGCCTGAGAAGAACTCGAAGGCGTCATCTGTAGGCTGACCACAGGAGGCATCTCTCACTTACCTGTGGGCCCCATAGTCTGGTGGAAGGGTAGGACATGCACATGCACCCCAGGGCATGCACACATGTACACTCACACACACACACACACACACACACACACACACACACACACACTCACACAGGCATGCACACTCACACACATGCACACTCACACACACACACACACGCACGCACACACGCACGCACACACACACGCACAGATGGTATATGTGGCGTGTTCTGGGAGTGGGTCTAAGCAGGGGTAATGGCGTGTGCTGGGATCTCCAGGGACAAGTTCCGGGAGGAGGTGGCTCGATGGCCAGGCATGGCCAGGCTAAGGAAATAGGAAGCAGCGTGCCACTTAGAGTGGCCAACTTCCCCACCTCGCTCACACTTCCACTCCACCGTCACCTGGTGTGGCTCTCCGTGACCACCCTAGAAAACTTACGCCAAGGCACGCCCCAGCTACTTACCCCACTGTAGTCTCTTCTGAGCTCCTACCTCTATCTGAAATGATCTCACTTCTTTACTTATTGACCCGCTTGTTTACAGATTTACATGTTTGCTGAATATCTGGTTCCAACAGGGTGTGACCTCCACCCCAGCAAGGACCGTGCCTGTTTTGCCCCTGCCTGAATCCCAAGCACCTGCCACATTTCCTGTGCTCAACAGATATTTTTTGAATGAAAGAATGGATGGGTGGAAAGATCAGGTGGAAGCATGCAGAAATGTAGTACTAGCAGAATACTTTTCTGTCTTTGGCTTATTTGTGGGAAAGATCTCTTGTTTCCCCACCCTGAACCCCTCTTCCCCATGAGATTTTTGAAGCTCTTCCCTCCTGGAAAAAGCCTTTATGCCTATGGATCTCAGCCTTAGGAACAGTTGTGATGGATCCTCTTGTGGTCAGCATTGAGGCTACATCCCCCAAGCCAGCCAGACTAGACAGCCTAACACCTCCTCTGTAAGTAGGTCTTCCCTCTACAGCCCAGCTCACCTTGCTTCAATGAATGGATCGGGAACGTGGGGGATTTTTATTTCCTGTTAGTGAAAATAATAGTTTGTGGAAATTCAGGAGACACTGCAGTGGGGTTGGTTACTTTTGTCTGAGCTGGCAAGAAGCTGGAGACTCTCAGACATACCGATATGCAAGCATGAACATCAGGACATATATATTTATCTGGAAATGAATGAGGGGCTTCGGACTCAGAACAAAACCTTTTGCCAGAGGGAGGACTTAGTGATTCAAAGAATGTGTTTTAAGTTGGAGTCTCTCTGGACCAAAGAGTGGAATTATTCCAAGGTAAATAAGTCAGCCCAGTTCTTCTTCCAGGATCAGGTAGCTCTGACAACTTCAGTGACCCCGGCAACCTGGGATAAACTGAGGGCTTGGCTATACATCTAAGAACAATCCTGTTTCTCTAGCAAAAAAGAAGGCCTTTGAAATGACATCAACTGTTGTCTCCCTTTAAATAAAACTCTATTCGAAACTGTTTCATTCTAAAAGTGCATATTCACTGAAGAAAATTTGAAGACAAAGGATGATAAAAAGAAGGAAATTAAGATTACCATCATTCTATAACCTATGAAGAGAAAATCACTATTAACAGCATATCCTCATTCCCTCCCTACCTCCTTCCCTCCCTCTCTCCATCTATCTTTCATCTTTTTTTCACCATCTATCCTTTATCTTCTGACCACATGCTTGATGCCCTATCCACACACACACTTGCAAATGTACTGTGAACAATTAGGGAAGTCTCTCTGTATTCTCTGAGAAATATGGTTTTGCACGGCTTTACAACCTTGCTATTGCTTTTGTTCCACGGTATGTATAACCATCTCCTTTGCCAAGCATTCGGGTTGTTTTAATCCTCT
Source organism: Glis glis (assembly GCA_004027185.1). Classification (NCBI taxonomy): domain Eukaryota; kingdom Metazoa; phylum Chordata; class Mammalia; order Rodentia; family Gliridae; genus Glis; species Glis glis. The sequence goes on from PVJS01022757.1 coordinate 12,731, forward strand.
ATCTCCTCATCTGTAAAATAGAGATAATAATGGGATGTCCCTCACATGGCTGTTTGAGGATCAAATGAAATAATGCATGTGAAAGGCTTGGCAGAGTGCCTGGCCATTTTATGTGCTCAATAAATAAATATTAGATTTGCTTGTTATCATCGATTTTGACCCGCTCACAAAATACTGCAAAAATCATCCTTGCAGCTAAATCTTAGTAGGAATCTCTGGATGTTTCTCTAGAATAAATTCCTAGGAATGGGATATCCAAGATTATGAACATTTTTTTAAGGATTTTGATGTAGGAACGCCTCTTTCTTAGACCCTCTCCAGCACACAGTAATACTGTATATTTTAATATTTTTTTTCAATTTGAAGACAAGTTGTTTGAATTTTTGTGTGTGTGTGTGTGTGGTACTGGGGATTGAATCCAGGGGCATTCTACCACTGAGTTACATCTCCAGCCCCTGTTTTATTTTTTATTTTGAAACAAGGTCTCACTAAGTTGCAGAGGGCTTCACTAAGTTGCTGAGGCTGGCCGCAAACCTGCGATCCTCCTGTCTCAGTCTCCCAAGTACTGGGATTATGGGTGTGTGCTACCATGTCTAGCTCAAGTTGATTGAATTTTAATATCTTTCTCTGCTAAAGAGGCTGACCACGTTTTTTTCTGTCTTTTTTTTTTTTTTGGTACTGAGGATTATACTCAGGGACATTCTACCTCCAAGCTACAACCCTGGACCTTTTTATTTTTTTGTTTTCAAACAGGGTCTTGCTAGGTTGCTGAGAGTCTCACTACATTGCTGAATCTGGCCTCAAACCTGTAATCCTCCTGTCTCAGCCTCCCAAATACTGGGATTATAGGCATGCACCACTACACCCGACTGATTGATCACTTTTCCTATGATTGGCCATTTGTGTTTCCTTATTTATAATTCATCAGTTGGTGTATTTTGCCTTGTTTTTCCTCTCGAGTGTTTACTTTTTTCCTAATTGGTATTAATTTCTATATGGCCAGGAAATTAATCTTCTGTGTGTGGGGGGGATGTGTACATGTGGATATCAGTTTCCAGTTTTGTTTGTTCTCCCTTTTTTTTTTTTTTTGCGGTACCAGGGATTGAACGCAGGGGCATTCTACCTCCGCACTACGCCCCCGGCCCTATTTTTTATACTTTATTTTGAAACCGGGTCTCACGAAGTTGCCGAGGGCCTCACTAGGTAGAGAGAGAGAGAGAGAGAGAGAGAGAGAGAGTTGAGGCTGGCTGCGAACCCAGATCCTCCGGTCTCCGCCTCCCAAAGTACTGGGATGACAAGCGTGCGCCACCACGCCTGGCTTGTTTGTTCTCCCTTAAACTTGATTTATGAACTTTTTGACAGAGAAATTATTACTTTCTAACATTCATGTAGTCAAGTCCTACATTGTCCTCTGTTGTGCTTTTTATCTCCCTGTGTTTTGCTTTGTTTGGCTTAGAATCCTTTCTCGATCCAGAGATCAAGCAGATCTTGACTCTTGTTTCACGTTAATTTGATTTTAATTGTTTTGTGGCTTTATCTTTTACGTTTAACATTTTGATCTGTCCTCTCTTCGTTAGGTATGGGCCATGATGCAGTGATTCAATTTTATTAGCTTCCAATAATTACCAAGTTATTTCAGCACAATAGTAATCTATCTTTCACCCAATGTCATAAAATATTACTTCATTTATGTGGGTCTGTCTATTTTGGGGATTTCTACTATAATGCAGTAATATCTTCATTTTCTTTTTTTTTTTACCAATACCACAATCTCGTAATTAACGCACCTTTTGAATATTTTTAATACCAAAAATAAGTGCCTCCTTCATTCCATTGCTTCAATTTTTTTTGTGTGTGTGGTACCGGGGATTGAACCCAGGGGCGTTCTACCTCCAATCTACACCCCCAGCCCTATTTTTTATACTTTATTTTGAAACCGGGTCTCACGAAGTTGTGGAGAGCCTCACTAAGTAGAGAGAGAGAGAGAGAGAGAGAGAGAGAGAGAGAGAGCTGAGGCTGGCCGCGAACCCAGATCCTCCGGTCTCTGCCTCCCAAAGTACTAGGATTACAAGCGTGCGCCACCACGCCCAGCTCCATTGCTTCAATTTTGATTTTGGTTTTTCCCATTTTTATTCTTCCAGAATAACTTAGAAATCATTTTTGCCAAGTTTCTAAAAGTTTTATTTGAATGTTTATTAGAATGATATTTTTCTATGAATTTATTAGAAATAAGTTGAATCTTTAAGATGTTGAGACTTCCTATCAAGGAACATGGTGTATTTTGACACTGATTAACTTTCTTTCATGTCTGAGAGCATGGTTTTAACTTTTCTGTGATATAAACTTGGATGGATTTCAACCCATCATTTAATTGGAGTCATTTAATTTTAACAAGAGAGCTTACTTAGCTCATTCATATTTGTCGTAACAATAGAAAATAGGTTTTATTTTTGTTATATTAAACTTTTGTTTTCATGCTTACTTATTATTTTGTTTATTCCATTTTTGTTCTATGGAAACGCATTTTCTCTGTTATTTTTGTAATTTAAAGTTTATATCCTGTTTTTATCTAGAAAGTTGTTTTTAATTTTATTTTATTTTATTTTTTTTTTTTTTTTTGCGGTACCGGGGATTGAACGCAGGGGCGTTCTACCTCCGCGCTACGCCCCCGGCCCTATTTTTTATGCTTTATTTTGAAACCAGGTCTCACGAAGTTGAGGAGGGCCTCACTAAGTAGAGAGAGAAACAGGGAGAGAGAGAGAGACAGAGAGAGAACGCTCACGCACGCACGCGCATGCGTGAGCTGAGGCTGGCCTCGAACCTGGATCCTCTGGTCTCCGCCTCCCAAAGTACTGGGATTACAAGCGTGCGCCACCACGCCCGGCTGTTTTTAATTTTAAAAAGAGATCACGTTCTCCCTACTCCCTGTTAAGGAGAAATCTTTATCAATTCTTACTCTGGAAGGAGGAAAAATCTAGTAAACTCTTGCTTCTTTCCTTATTACGCCCATTTCTCAGTTTAAAAAAAAAGAAATATAGCATATTAGATCTGGATTAGTATTAACTTATTTTAAGGCATGTTTAAAAGAAAATATTTGCATATTATGAAACTTCATGAAAGATCATCATTTAGCTTTAGCTCCATCTCATAGTTTATTTTATGGTTTTTTAAATTATGGCTCCCACAGTCTCAAATTCATTATATAAAATCCATTTCTTAAGCATAGGGCTATATCTTCAATGATTTTTTTTTTGTCACATCCCAGGGGAAGTGTGCTCAGAGCCCTGACATGTCTGAGAACATCTTTCTGCTACTCTCGCAGCAATGATAATCAGGAATGGCGATCAGAACTCTCCATCATACGCTCCCTCTTCTCTTGTATTTATTGTTCCTTCTCATCTGGTGTTTGTTTGTTTGTTTGTTTGTTTGTTTGTTTGTTTGTTTTTGGATCAAGCTAAAGCTGATCTGATTTTTCCTTTGTAATAAACTTCTTTCATTTTCTCTTTCATTTGGAAAATCTTTTTCCTTATCCCCGAAATTCAAATTTTTCACTGGGATGTTTTTACTTGTTGGTTGGTTCTTCTTCTTTCTTTTTTTTCTTTTTCTTTTCATTTCTTTTTTTCTTTTTCTTTCCTTTCTCCTTTCTTCCTTCCTTCTTTCCTTTCTCTTTTCTTCCTTCCTTCTTTCCTCCCTCCCTCCCTCCCTCCCTCCTTTCTTCCTTCCTTCTTTTCTTTCTTTCTTTCTTTCTTTCTTTCTTTCTTTCTTTCTTTCTGTACAGGGGCTTTCTTCTACCCCTGAGCTGAGCTACACCCCCAACCCTTCTTATTTTTTATTTTGAAACAGGGTCTTGCTAAGTTGCTGAGGGTCTTGCTACGTTGCTAAGGCTGTCCTTGAACCTGAAATCCTCCTGTCTTAGCCTCCAAGTACTGGGATTCCAGATGTGTGCCACCACTCCTGGCTTCTGTTTTCTTTTCTTGATGCTTAGTAAGTGTTTTCAATGTGCAAAAATAGCAAAATACATTTTCCAATTAAAAAAATAATTCAATTTCATTTGCTCTGGTTTCATCTACTTGACTCCCAATATCTGCCTTGAATTGACTTAAAGTTTATTATTTTCATCTCTTTTCTTTGGAAATGAGGGAGAATTCCCCAAATTCCCCCTTGATTTAGCTCTTGGTCTGTGAAGACTCTAACTTGCTGTTTGTTGCCGTCATCATCTCTAAATTAAGCAGCTGCGTCGTCTCTCCACGCGCTTTCTCAAGAAGCTGTTGTTTTTATTGGGTGCTTCCTGCGTGCTTCCTGCGTGCCTGACATTGTGCTAAGCTCTGTTCACACACTTATCTCGTTTACGCTTTGCAACACTATCTGAAGAAGAGACTATTTTAAAACCCTATTTTTAGTGTACCGATGGGTTCTAGGGCTTTTTCAGAACCGCAGTGCCCACGAGCATGGAGCCGATGTGCAGCCAGGCCCCCACCTCACCCTGAGTCATCTCCTAGTTGGCTCGCTCCTAATTTGTCCTCCCTTCATGCCTTCATGGGCAAGCTTCTGCTTTGATTTCACAGATGCAATGACATTTCCAATCGTGGGGAGATGGCAGTTAAAAAATTACCCCAAATTATCTCTTGCTTCTTTTAATAATGTCACTATTTAGGAAGACGTGTTATCCAATATCTCCAATGGGACCCTTGCTTTTGAACTTTAGTTTCTTTCCCCATGTCTGGTTATTTTCTGTCCCTTCATCCTCCCAGGGGAAAGTGTTGTTGATGCAGAGCTGAGAGCTGAAATCAGTTCCAGCTGGGATCTACCGATGGTCAGGGTGGACCTGGGTTCAAATTTGGTGGGTTCAGGTAAAGGGAAGAAGAAGAAAGATGAGTTCTCCTGTATGTGTACTGGATGACCCAAAACCCAGCAGCTTAGTGGAGGAGGGAGAACGAGAGGCAGGTGTTTAGATTCACCTAAGAGAGGCAACCTGGCTGTTTCTGGTGGGGTTTCTCGAAGCAGTGGAACAGTGGTTCTTGCTTCACGAACCCAATCAGGAACCCGTGTCACTAACCCTGGAGTGCTTGCCACTGGTATTAGTCAGCATCTTCACAGCTATAATCTAGAGGCCTGACCACATAACTTAGAGGAAGGAAGATTTATCTGCTCACTGTTTCAGTCCATCGAGGCCGGGGACTTCGGATCTCAGGGCATGGTGGCGGCAGGAAGTGGAGAGAGGGAGAGCACAGGCTTTGCTCTCACATCATGGACACCAGAAGCAAGAGAGAGAGAAAGGGGAAGAGGAACCATATATAATCCCCAAGGCTGCAGCCCCAGGGACCCACCTTCTTCAGCCACACCCTACCAGCTCAGGACGCCACCCTGATAAATCCATTACAATAGATTTATTCACTGCTGAGATTACAACTCTCCTGACTTAACTATATCAGCCCTGAATATTAATAAATGAGCTCTTTAGGGGACCTTCTAATGGCTAACTATAATACTACCCATACGATTCCCCTGACATGCCCACCCTCACCTGGGCCTCCCCTCTGAGATGTTGGGGGGCAGGAGTGATTAGAATGATGCTCTACCAGGATCTTTCTTCAACTTCAGAGGGCCCCCAACTCCACTCTGCACACACTGGGTGCAAGCCAGGCTGCTCCCATACCAGAACCTCTCTGGAACATTCTTCCCCTTGTCCTTCCCATGATGAGGTGCATTGTCATCACTCAGGCATTAGCTGAATGCCCACTAACCCTAACCACTGTGGAGACGACCTGGCTGCCTGTGCACTAGAACCGCAGGCTTGATGGTAATTATCACTGCAGCCCACAACATTACCAGGAAATATCATGTGTATATGTTTGTTTGCGAGCTTCTGTCTGTCTCCTCAAACCGGAATACCCCTGGGAATGGGATCTTGTCTTTCTCATTCTCTCCTTTGTGTCCCCAATACCGAGAGCAGGACACGGCACGTAGAAAGTGCTCAATAAAGACTGGTCGAACGAGTGAATAGATGCACTCCATTCTCTCACACACAGTCAGCCCTCTTTCCCTCTGGACCAGGTGCTCTCCAGCTTTCAGAAACACCCTTGCATTTCTTATCTTTCTTTCTTTCTCTCTCTTTCTCTCTCTTTCTCTCTCTCTCTCTCTTTCTTTCTTTCCTTCTTTCTTTGTGTGGTACCGGGGATTGAAGCCAGGGGCATTCTACCTCCAAGCTACACCCCCAACCCTTTTTATTTTTGTTTTTGAAACAGGGTCTCACAATGTTGCTAGTGCTGTCCTTGAACCTGCGATCCTTCCGTCTTAGCCTCCCGAGTACTGGGATTACAGGCGTGCGACACCTCACCTGGCTCCCCTTACAGTTCTATCAGCTTTGTGTCCATGTATATTCCCCCCTGCTTTTCGATTCCACTGGTAATTTTATTTTATTTTATATTTATTTATTTATTTATTTATTTATTTATTTATTTATTTGCAGTACTGGGGATTGAACCCAGGGGCATTCTACCTCCTAGCTACACCCCCAGCCCTATTTTTTATTCTTTATTTTTGAAACAGGGTCTCACTAAGTTGCGGAGGGCCTCACTAAGTAGCTGAGGCTGGCCGCGAACCTGGATCCTACAGTCTCCGCCTCCCAAGTACTGGGATTACAAGCGTGCGCCACCATGTCTAGCTCCACTGGTAATTTTAACCTGACCGAAGGTGAAGGGGTGGAAGTGGGGCAGGTGGAATCTCTAATGAGAGCTCTGGTTTACCTGGAAATTCAAACTGAATTTAAATCAACCCCTCTCTCTCTTTCCCTGGTCTTGGAAGTCCTGCTCAAGAAGTCAGCAAGATCTTTGGGGAACTAGATGAAGCACAGTTCTACCTGGAGTGACATCCGAGGGGCCAGGTGACTCCTAAGAGGGCCCTCCACACTTGGGGTCACTGTTGATGCTCCCAGTCGGCTGCTGCAGGGGGATCCCCTGTTTGCTGTGACTGTGGACATAGTGTGGCATCCCACCAGAGGCCACCAATGAGAAACTGATGCTCCCCTCTGCTCTGCACCCTCCCCAAAAGAGATTCCACCCTGCATCCCCAAAGTCACCTAGACACCATCCTTTGAGCAGGTATCATGGGGAGGCTCAAGCTCAGACACAGGGGTTCTGCTCTATTTGGTGCATATGGCGTGAAGCTGGACACATACCTGTGTAGCCAGAATCGCAAACTCGTACAGTAATAAACCCTGAGCTGGAGGGGCCGTGTCCATCTTGTCCAGATGCCTCACTTTACAGAGGCATCTATAAAGGCATCTTGGCTGGAGCAGCTCCAGCCAAGAGAGGGAAGAGACTTCCCCCAAGGTCATACCATGAGCAAGTGGTAGAATCCCCCAAACTCATGTTGGAATCTAATTGCCATTGTAATAGTAATAAGAGTTGGGGCCCATAAGAGGTCCCCTCCTGCCCTCATGAATGGGCTAATGCTGTTATCGTGGGAGTAGGTGAGTTATTGTGGGAGGGGGTTATGGTTAGACATAAACCATCCCCTGAAGAGCTCTGTATTAAGGTTCAGCATTGATGTAATTAAATCATGGTGGTTGTAATCTCATCAGTACATAAATCCATTGTAATGGATTCACTGGGTAGTAACCTAGGCAGGTGGGGTGTGACTGTAGAAGGCGGGTCCCTGGGGTGTGGCCTTAGGGATTGCTTTTATCTTTGAATCTCCTTGCTTGCTTTCACTCTCTTGATTCCAACCTCCATGATGTGAAAGCAAGGCCCTGGTCTCTCTCTCTCTCTCTCTCTCTCTCTCTGCTTCTTGCCGCCATGCCCTGAGATCCATAGACCCAGGCTTCACATGGACAATCTCCAAGAAAACTGTGAGCAAATAAATCTTCCTTCCTCTAAGTTGTGTGGTCAGTTTTTTTGGATGATACAGTGAGAATGATGATGGAGACAGAGGGGTTTCAGCTCTCTCAGTTTCTTTCTTTCTCTCTCTCTCTCATGTTCTCTTGCCGTGTGATGCCTTCCACCCTGTTGGGATGCAGCAAGAAGGCCCTCACCAGATGCGGCCCTTTGATCCTGGACTTCCCAGCCTCCAGAAACACTGAACATAAATTTCTTTCTTATAAATTCCCCAGTCTACAGTATTATATTATAGGAACAGAAAATGGACTAAGACACTCCACTCCATCTTTAGGCTCCTGAAGTCCAGGTCGTTTGCGCTCAACCATGCCTCAGTTTCCCCTAGGATGCAGAGTTCTAAGTTATGAAGAGTGGACAGCGGCAAGTGTCTGCAGTCCCCATCCCTCCAGCCTTGCCACCCACGGAACCCATTCCTCGGGACGCTGAGGCGGTGCTCCTCTGTACATGGGGACAGGACCCCTTGCGTGGGGGAGGAGGGGGCTGTCTTTACACTGCAGATGCTGGGGGGATGGGCGCTGGTCAGCACCTAAAACCTGCCGCTCCGGAGTGGCCGGGACTGGGCTGTAATGCGAGGGCTGACTCACCCATGCGGGGAGCGTTGGACTGGACTCCGGGCAGAGCAGGATTAGCTCAGTGCTCTGACTCATACAGTGATGTCAGGACAATTCCAGGGCACATAATCAGGACTCTGGAGGAGAAAAACGGCCATCATTACCACGGGGAGAGGAATAGTTCAAACACCTTAAATCCATGAGGCTTAAAACTAGGGGCCTGTTTCTCCTCCTTTCTCAAGGCATACACTGCCATGGAGAACCCCACACCAGAAAGTGCATCCTCGGGGAGGAGCAAGCCGAGCAGGACCTCAGGGATGAGCCCTGAGCGGACGCCCCGGTTAGGAAGCTGTGACTGGAGAGCCGGCCTGACTTCTCCCCCACGGTTGCCGGGGCCCACCCGAAGACAACAAGCTGCCCATTAGTCTCCATCACAACATTTCATTTGAGGGTGTGCTACAGAAAACTACCTGATTGGCGAAGAGTAAACTCACTTAATAGCCTCTCTCCCTGCCAGACATAGATTAAAAGTGATTTTTTTTGCCTAAATTACATTTTATTTTCTCACCAGCTGCTAACTCTCTGAGACAGATTGGGAGATAAATTATCACAGCAGTGAATGAATCTAATTTTTCAATATAATTCACGGTAATTCTATATTTTCCACACAAGATGGAAATAGCACTGGCGCTTTGCCAAGAGCCAAACTTTCAAAAAAAAAAACACACAATATCTTGGACTCCCAGAAGTCCATGAGCGGCTGAGGGAGAGGAATCCTGGAGGCTTGGTGAGGACGGGGACAGAGTGGAGGACAGGGCCGGAGGGAGGAGGAGGACGAGAAGACAGGAATGAAGGAAGGAGTGCAGGGAGTGAGCTCAGACACCTCCACCCTTCCCTGCCTTACAGCAACTCAACCCTGTGAGCCTTTCTTCACTTCCAACCTTTATGACTTGTGTCCTCTTTCTGGAATGTTCTCCTCCTGGTACTTCTCATAGCTGATTCCTATTGAGCATTCACATTGTGACTCACACGTCACCTCCCACAGAGGGCATCACTGAGGGATGCTGTGAGGTGAACCTGGCTTGTCCCCACCCAAACTCACGTGGAGGCTTGACTGGCTTCTAACGTAATGGCGTCTGCAGGTGATGGGGCTTTGACGGACTGTCGGGGCCCTGAGGACTCCACTTCCATAAACGGAGCAATGTCTTTTTTAGGAGACTGCATTAGTTCTCATGGGATTGAAGTAGTTGCTGTGGGAGTGGGTGGTTATAAAGTGGGTCATCCTCCTCTGCCTCTTTCTAGTACACGGGCCCCTTTCACACGGGCCGGCTTTCCTTCTGCTTTTCCGCCATGCGTGGAGCAGCACGTGGCCCTTGCCAGAAGCTGAGCACATGCTGGCACCGTGCTCCTAAACTTCCCCACCTCCATAGCCAGGTGTGGTGGCAAGTGCCTATAATCCCAACAATTGGGGGGCCTAAGACAGGGGGATCGCAGGTTCGAAGCCAGCCTTAGCAACTTAGTGAGGCCCTCAGCAACTTAGTGAGACCCTGTTTCAAAATAAAAAATGAAGAGGGCTGGGAGTGTAGCTCAGAGTTAGAATCCCCCTGGGCTCCATCCCCAGTACCAAAAACAAACGAAAACTTCCCCACTTCTGAAACCATGAGTCAAAAATAAACCTCTTTTCTTCCAAAAGTACCCAGCCGTGGGCATTTTGTTATAGCATCAGAAATAGACTCAGATAATCACTCAACAGGAAAGAGCCCCTCCCAATCATCCCTTCTCCCATTACCCTATTTTGTTTCCTTCCTAGCACTTCCCACCATCTGAAATGGTGAGCTTATTTTTCTTTGTTTAAGTCTCTGCCCTCCCTAGAATGTCAACATTCATGCGGGAAGGGACTTTCCCCGTCTTGTTCATTATGGGCCTGAAACAAGGTGGCTATTCCATAAATATTAGCAGAGTCTATGAAATATGAACAGGAAAGGAAAGGCGAAGATTCGAATTTATTGCAAACACCGCGTCAGGTGCTTAGTCCCAACGACACGGTGAGGGTGTCATGTAGCAATTTGTTATTGTTAGCGAGTTATTGATGGGGATGTGGGAGAGGGAGTGGATGGAGCAGGCCTTCATCAGGCAACCCGGCTTGGCTGTGAGCGTGCTGCCCCTCCTGTCGGTGAATACTCTCCCAAGCCTCATTTTTTCTTCTGCGGGGCCTTCCCCTGCCAATATTTCAGGAGAAATTAAAAATGGTAACTATTAGGAAGGTTGTTTACTAACGAGTGTTTCCCAATTGGAGTCAGACCACACACAGCTGGGGCCAGCCTGGTGCTGCCTGACCTGCCTTCCGGTTGCTCCCGGCGACCTGAGCACGGAGCGCCTGGTAAGTAGCCGCCCCGCATCCAGGCCGAATGAGCTTAAATAATTGAGAGAACGTGGCACCCGCCATAGGGGAGGAATGTGGCCGCACTGTTTGCTTTAAAGAGGCTGAGACCAGATCTGGCTCGGATCTGCAGGGAATATAAATGATGCAATTAATTGCCTATAATTTAGGAGTTGTCATTTGCACAGAGCTCTGTGAGGAAGGGTTTGGGAACTATATGTTGAAAGCTGCAGGCTTGGGGGGTTTTGTCGTCATGCCCGATACCTATGGAAAACTATCTCGGCATCCAAGGCCCCGCCCAGGCGCTGCCTCCTCCGCTTAGAGCGCCTCCCTGCCTCTCATATCCCCGGGTCATTTTACCTGCATCTGGTCCTCACTCTGTTTCTTCTTTGAATTATGGTTGTTTGTTTCTGCCTTTTTCAGAGATTGGAAACTCACTGACAGGTGAGTCCATGTCTGAAACATCTGGAGAGCGTCCTCCTTTCTCTCCGGCACCGTGGCTATTTCTGGCTCATGGTGTGTGATCAGTCAATATCTACATTACAGCAGCCCACTGAAGATGAGACTGGCCAGCCATGCTCTGTGCATGCCAGTCAAGGGGAATACATATTAGAAGAAGAGTCTTTGAACCAGATGTGGTGGTACCCACCTGCAATCCCAGTACTGGGGAGGCTGAGACAGGAGGATCGCAAGTTCAAGGCCAGCCTCAGCAACTTAGTGAGACCCTCAGCACCTTAGCGAGACCCTGTTTCAAAATAAAAAATAAAATAGGGCCCAGGGTTTTTGATGAATCTGGTAATGATCCTGAGAGGGGTGGAGAAAGAGGAAGAGATGGATTATCGGCTTCCTTGATAGAAAAGTGATATCAAAAACCTTGATAGAAAGGTTTTTTTTTTTGCATTTTTGCCCCACAGAGACAATAACATCTTGGTGTTCAATTGAGGGCCCCCTCCACCCCTTCTCTTAGCCTATCTGTTTCAGATGTGGCCGACTCTACCCCCAGTCCCAGGGCCAGAATACAAGACCCACATTTCCCAGGCCAGCGTGCCTGGCTCGGGGCTGGCAGCTCTGCACTCAGGATCAGTGGACCCACGGAGGGCTTTGCGACGGCTTCTGGGACAGGGCAGGCATTCCACCGGCTGGGCTCGACACTGAGAGGGACTCTTGCAATGACTCCGACTAGAGGGTGCCATAAAGGACCCTGAGACCAAAAACAGAAAAACAGAAAAAATACAATGGAAAGCGGAACTGAAGGCGACGGTGAGGAACGAAGTCCTGGAAACATCTTTTGAATCCAATTAGATCTGAATATGGCTTTTCTACTCGCAGGCTTTCCAGTGACAGCTGGGCTGTTTGTCACTTGCAACAGAAACGCCCCCCTCCCCCCGCTGGCAGAGCCTTCATGCCAGGGCAGGTGAACTGTGGCCTGAGTAATGACTAGGGAAGAGTCAATCGATACCTTCAAGGAAATGTTCAACCTCACTTATAATCCAAGGATAGCAAATTAAAACAATGAGATAACATTGTTTGCCTATCAACCTGGCAAAGATTGAACACAAGGATAATGCTCTGTGGTGAGCAGATAAAACTTAGTAGGGGAACTGTGGACAGGGTATTTATAAACTGCTGGGAGGTGGATAATTTGGAGGGTGATTAATAAATGCATATTAAAATCCTCAAGAACATGCAAGCTCTTTATGGGCACCTAGGAAAATGTCCTAAAGAAATAAGTAACAATGCATGCACTCAGTAGAATAAAGATTAAAGTGGGTATTTATGAAACAGTGAAAAATGAGCCAGACACGGTGGCTCACACCTGTAATCCCAGTTATTGGGAGACTGAGACAGGAGAATCGCAGATTAGAGGCCAGCCTCAGCAATTTAGTAAGACCCTCAGCAACTTAGTGAGACGCTGTTTCAAAATAAAAACTAGAAAGGGCTGGGCCAGTGGATAGCTCTGCAGTAGAATGCCTTTGGGTTCAATCCCAATACCAAAACCAAACCGAACCACAGTGAAAAATGGAAAAGATTGTAAATGTCAATAGCAGAGGAAGGGTTAAGTAAATTTTGGTGCATCCATGATGCACCTGGTAGGAGTACCTTTATAAATATTATATATTTATTAAAGTTGTATTTTAGAATAAAGTTTATTTACATGAAAATGTAATAAGTAATAAAGCAGATGAGCAGATAATTTTTTTTTTTTTTTTGCGGTACCGGGGATTGAACCCAGGGGCGTTCTACCTCCACGCTATACCCCCGGCCCTATTTTTTATACTTTATTTTGAAACCAGGTGTCACGAAGTTGCGGAAGGCCTCACTAAGGAGAGAGAGAGAGAGAGAGAGAGAGAGATCTGAGGCTGGCCGCGAACCCGGATCCTCCTGTCTCCGCCTCCCAAAGTACTGGGATTACAAGCGTGCGCCACCACGCCCGGCGTTCAGATAAAATATTTTAAACAGTCATGTGTTCAAACACAGACTGCATGAACGATATTGATCCCATAAGATTACATGGCCCTAGTGACATTGTGGCCATTGCAGTTTGTGTAAATGTACTCCAGGCTGTTTGCACAACCAAATCAACTAACGATGCATTTCTCAGAATGCATTCCCATCATTAAGCAACTCACAACTGTATATATTAAAAATCAAGAACGGTATACAACTGGTAGTAAGTTTTCATTCAGAATGAAAGGGTTAGAAGTATTTAAATTCTTTTTCTTCTTTTGTATTTTGCCCAACTTTCTTTTTTAAAATACTTTTATTAGTGCCTTGCAATTGTACATCATAGTGAAGTTCAATGTGATACAAATATACATGCACACAGCTCTTGGTATACTTCCCTACAGATCCCACCCGAATACCCACCTCCCACCTGCCTAGCAAAACTAGTAGTAATACCCTTATATATTGCCAAAGCATTATTTGAACTGTTTCCTTCATCAGTTCTCCTTTTTCCCCTTTCCACCTCCCTCCCCCATCCCCATCCTTTATTCTACTGGTCTCTCTCCTCATTTATCCAAATTTCGCTCTCATCACTCCTTTATCTGTGACTCACAAATTTAATTTTTAAAATTTTTCCTTGAGCCATGCATGGTGGCACATGCCTGTAATTCCAGTACTTGGGGGAGGGGGGTGAAATAGGAGGATCGCAGATTCAAGGACAGCCTCATCAACTTAGTGAGGCCCTTGGCAACTTAGTGAGCCCCTGTTTCAAAATAAAAAATAAGAACAGTCTGGGGTGTAACTCAGAGTTAGAATGATCCTGGGTTCGATCCCCAATAACACACACAATTTTTTTCTTTGAGTCTTCCTCTTTGATCCATGATTATTAGAAGTATGTTGTTTATTTTCTGTTATGGTTTGAATATAGAATGTCCCCTAGGAAAGCTCATGTATTGGCAATGCAAAGATGATCAGAGGGGAAATAATTGAATCTGGGTTCTAATCTCATCACTGGATAAATCCACTGAGGGTTATAATTTGAATAGATTTATTGTGTGGTCATTTAGGTAGTAGGATGTGGCTAGAAGAGGTAGGTCACTGGGGGTGTGGCTTTGGGGTGGTCCAAATAGTATCCATCACTGGTTGCCCTTGCGCGTGCATGTGCTCACACACCTCTCGGCCTCTCCCTCACTCTCGCCCTCGCCCTCACCCTCATTCCTGCCACTATTGGGTTGAGCTCAGCTTTCCTCTGCCTTGCTGTACTGCCATGATGTTTGCCTTGGAGTCAACTGACTATGGACTTTACCTCTGAAACTGAGCCAAATAATGTTTCCTCCTCTATGTTGTTGGCGTCCGCTAATTTGATCACAGCAATGGAAAAACAGACAAAACAATGTCAAATGTTTGGAAATTTCCCTACCTTTCTGTTAATGCTTTATAGTTTGAGTCCATTGAGGTTGAACAACAGACTCTGTGTGATTTCAATTCTTTTAAATTGAAAAACTTTGATGAAGTTTATGACCAAGGCATGGCATAGCTTGTATCTTTACACTTAATGTGCATTCTACTGTTGTTGGATAAAGGGTTCTATAAAAGTCAATTAAATCTTCAAGTTTGATAATATTGTTGAATTGTTCTATATTCTTATTAATTTTCCATCTAATTGTTCTATCAGTTATTGAGAGGAATATTGAAGGTCCAGCCATAATTATGGGTTTGTCTTTTTCTCTTTTTCAAGTATATTAGCTTTTGAGCCACACATTTTTGTAGTTCTATTGTTTTGTGAATATACATTTCAGATTTGTTATATCTTCTTAGTGGATTGACTGTTTTATCATTATACAATATCCATCTTCATCTCTGGTAATTTTCTTTGCTCTGAATCCACTCTATCTGATATTAGTATCACCATTCCTGCTTTGCTTTGATTAATGTTTGCATTATATATCTTTCTGAATTCTTCTTTATTTCAATCTTCCTATATTGCTATATTTGGAGTTTCTTAAATAGTCAGATAATACTTTTAATCCACTCTGCCAATTTCTATCTTTTAATTGGCATTTTAGGCCATTTATATTTTGTATAATTATTGACATTTCAGGGCTTAGGTCTGCCATTTTATGTTTTGTCTTGAATGTTTCATTTTTTTCTTTTGTCATTTGTCTTTTTTTCTTTCTTCTGCCTTTTTATTGGTTATTTTAACACTGTTTAAAATTCTACTTGATTTATTCATGTTGCTGAGTGTATCTCTTTGTAAACCCTTTTGTAGTTGTTCTAGGTATGAATATATAAATATATATCATTTGTAATATAAATTATCTTAAATATTTCCTCTATAAACATTTAGAGCCACATCAGACAGTGTTATCATTTTTTGCTTCAACTGTCAAATGTAGTTTTGGAAACTCAAGAAGAGAAAGAAAGTCTTCTGTGTTGACTCTTATTTTTGTTTTCCACATTCTTTCTTTCTTCTGAATGTTCCAAGTTTCCCTCTTTGATAATTTCCTTTCTGTTTAGAAAACCTCCTTTAGTAATTCTTACAGGATATGTCTGCTGGTGACAAGTCTCATATTTTCCCTTTAAATATTTCCTGGTTTACCTTTCATTCCTAAAGGATAGCTTCACTTGGCATTCTGGGTTGACAGTTCTTTTCTTTCAACACTTGAAAAATTCTTTGCCACTTTCTTCTGGCCTCCCTGGTTTCTGCTGAAAAAGTCCACTGTCATTTGAATTGTTCTTTCCCTGTAGATAAGGCATCATTTTTCTCACACTGATTTCAAGAGTTTTCTTAGTTTTCAAAACTTTAACTATGATGCCTTGGTGTGATTTCTCTAGGTTTATCTGTTTGGTTTATCTCTAGGTTCATCCTGTTTATCTCATCTTTTTGATTCTGTATATTTCTGTATGTTGTCAAATTTGGGGAGTTTTCAGCCATTATTTCTTTTTTACTTTTTTCTTTTTCTTTTTCTTTTTCTTTTGCGGAACTGGGGATTGAACCCAGGGGCATTTTATCTCCAAGCTACACCCCCAGCCCTATTTTTTATTCTTTATTTTGAAACAGGGTCTCACTAGGTTGCAGAGGGCCTCACTAAGTAGCTGAGGCTGGCCGCAAACCTGGATCCTCAGGTCTCAGCCTGCCAAGTACTGGGGTTACAAGCGTGCGCCACCATGCCCGGCTTTTTTACTTTTTTCACTCCTGCTCTCTTTCTCCTCTTCTTTCAGGACTCCAAATGACATGAAGTTCCACAGGCCCCTGAGGATCTGCTCATTTATTTTTAATCTACATTCTGTTGTTTAGATTAGGTGATTTTTATTGTTCTACTTTCCAGTTATCAATTCCTCTTTTTGTCTCCTTCACTGTGCTGTAGAGCCCATCAGTTTTCATTTGTTTGGTTGCTTGCTTTAATTCTAAATTTTTAATTTGGATGTTTAATTTTAAAATTGGTTTTAATTTCTAAGATTTTCATTGTTTCTTCTTTATATCTTCTAATTCTTTGCTGAGAATTTCTATCTTTTGTTTAAAGTGTGTTCATAGTCACTCACTGAAGCATTTTTAGAGATGGCTTATTTTAAGTTTTTGTCAGATTATTCTACCCTGTCTTCTCAGTGTTAGCATTTATTGATTATCTTTTTTCATCCAGTTTGAACTTTTCCTATTCTTAGTATGACAAGTAATTTTCTATTGAAACCTAGACATTTGGGGCATTATATCATGGAGTTTAATCTTCACTTTTAGCCGACTTCTCCTGACACCAGTTGGCCAAGAGTAAGTTTTGTGTGATAGTCAATCTAGGTTGTCAACTTGACCTGATCATGACACACCCAATATTATGTGATTTTGGGTGTGTAACAGCAGATTAAACAGAAAGCCCTGCCCTGAATGTAGGCAGCAGGATTCTGATAGGTGCGGACTTAGATAAAAGAGGGAGAAGCCGCATAGATTGCGTGCGACTCTTTCCGAGGAGTGCGACTCTTTCCGAGGAAAACGCATCTGCTCTCGCCTGAGATCATCAGCCGCCGGCTTCACCTTTCTCTGAAGAGCTTCTTGATCTTCTCGGCCTCCAGCTCTTGGAACTGAAACTTCACCATCGTTTCTCCGAAGAGCTTCCTGATCTTCACGTCTTGGACTGGGACTGAATTAGTGGTTGCTCCGATCCTAAGACTCCAGCTCTTAGACCGTTCGACCAGCTACTGGTTCCTCTGACTCTCCAC
>PVJS01022758.1:0-30235 GCA_004027185.1 Glis glis
AGTGAGATTAGCCAATCAAAAAAAAAGAAGGGACATATGTTTTCATTAATATGCGCAACCTAGGGAGTAGTGGGGACACAAAAGGGACTCCAATGACAACAGAGAACCCTCAGTGGTGCAAGGGAAGTGGTACAAGGGAAGGGGAAGGGCAAGAAAGAAGTGAATCTATGGAATTACTATCATAAACAATGTGTACATATGAGATTATACCAACATCATTCTCAGTGCTACATGTGTGGGGGGGAGGCGGGGGGAGGGACACCAAGAGCTGTGTGGATGTATGTTAACACCAAACTGATACTCATTGTGATGTGAGACTACAATGCACCAATAAAAACATATAAAAAATAAAAAATAAATGATGGCAAGGATGTGGGGAAATAGGAACTCTTCTACACTGTTGGTGAGATTGCAAATTAGTGCAGCTGCTATGGAGATCTGTGTGGAGATTCCTCAGAAAACTGGGAATGGATCCACCATATGATCCAGGGATACCATTCCTGGGTATCTTTCCAAAGGGACTGAAATAATAATATATAGTGATATATGCATATCTATGTTTAAAGCAGCACAATTCAAAATAGCCCAATAATGGAACCAACCTAGGTATCTATCAACAGATGAATGAATTACAAAATTATGGGATATACACACAATAGAATTCTACTCAGCAATAAAGAAAAACAAAATTATGTCCTTTGCAGGAAAATGGATAGACCTGGAAACATTATGTTAAGTGAGATTAGCAGTCACAGAAAGTGAAGGGTCATATGTTTTCTCTCATATGCGGAAGCTAGGGAGTAACCAGGATACAAGAGGGACTTTAGATAATGGAGGAGAAACCCCAGTGGAGCGATGAAGGGAGTTTAGGGGAGGGTGGTGGTTGGGGGGAGGGAGAATTAATGAAGGAAACTCCACTGACATTATGTACATATAAGAAATGACCAATGCGAATCTCAATGTCATGTATGGGGAAGGGGAGGGAGTGGGAAGGGAGCCAGGGGGAGCTCACCAAGTGCTGTGTGCATGTACGCCCCTATCACTCTGAACTATATTATGATGCAAAACTACAATGCACCAATAAAGTATATTTTTTAAAAACTACCTACTATATGATTTCATTCATATGCCATTCTGAAAGGCAGATCAGAGATTGCCAGGGACTGGGGATGGGATGATTACAAAGGGGCACAGGGGAATTTTTGGAGTGATAAAAATATTCTATTTCTTGATTATCATGGTGGTTATATCATTGTCAGAACTGTACTCTTTTTTTTTTTTTTTTTTTTTCAGTACCGGGGATTGAACCTAGGGGAGTTCTACCTCCAAGCTACACCCCCAGCCCTATTTTTTATATTTTATTTTGAAACCAGGTCTCACAAAGTTGCCCAGGGCCTCACTAAGTAGAGAGAGAGAGAGAGAGACCAGGGAGAGAGAGAGAGAGAGCTGAGGCTGGCCGCGAACCTGGATCCTCCGGTCTCTGCCTCCCAAAGTACTGGGATACAAGCGTGCGCCACCACGCCCGGCTAGAACTGTACTTTTCAAAATGGCGAATTTTACTGAATGTGAACTAGATCTTAAAAAAACAGCAGGTAGAAAACAAACAAAACTCAGTTGCTTTGGATGCAGTAGTATATATAGTTCCCATGACCCGTGTGGCATTTCAAAACATCTGCACATGAATCTGACATTCTACAGTTTGGATTTAGAAAGGGGGTTAAGACTTTTTTGCATGTTGTTTGGTTAAAATGTTGACTTGAGGTTTGAGTATGTAAATATAACTTTTCCTATGTAAACATCAGCTAAAAATATATGGACAAACACATAGGTTCAATAAAGTTTGGATAGTAAAATGCCAGAGGGATTCTACTGGGAACACAGACTGGAGAGACATCCTGCAGGGTGTGCCAGTACCAGGATTCTGCTAAACTTTATTTTTTACTTCCTGGCTGACAGCCTATTCCATCACTGTGAAACCGACATGTATATAGCAAATCCTGTTGAAATCCTCTCTACTTAGCATATCTTTTTTCAGGTACTGACAGTTAAACTAGAAAAAAAAAAGAGAAATCCAAAGGAACCGAGTCATTTAAAGAATAAAGATTATCTATTATTGATTAACACTAATATTGATTTCTAGATCCAGTTCCTAGAGAATGTACAGTCTTTTCATGTCCATGGAATATTAACAAAAATTGACATCTTAGTCTGAGAGATTCTAAAGTGTTTAAGAATAAACTATATTCTCTGATTATAATTTAATGCTACTATAAAAAGATAATGGGAGAATAACCAAAATCTTTTAACTACTTGGAATAAAGATTACAATTACAGAATGTTTGGCAAATTTTAATATTGTGAATACATGTTGAAACTTATAGGATGTAGCCAAAGCAGTACTTGGACAGGAATGTAGAGACTTAAACATCTCAATTACCAAATAAGAAAAAATGAAAATGAGCAATGAATTAAGCAATCAATTGAATATTCTGGCATGTATTAAGGCAACTAAACATTGAATGAGTAAGGAAATTAGAAAGAGACAACAAAACAAACACAGAAAATAGGATAAAGAAAAATGTTTACTTAACTACTAAGTTAAAAACAGAAAAAGTCAGTCAGATAGCTGGAGGGAAAAGGGAGAAATAAAAGGGATTATCACTAAGTAGTCAATTCAAAAAGAGAGAAAGAAAACATAACTATATAAATTTTAGAATAAAAAGGGAGATACAGCCCCAGATATACATGAAGTTTAAAGAATTATACATGAATACTTCCTATATTACGCTATACCTCTGATAATCCCATGGGAGATTTTCTAGGAAAATATAAATTATTAAAAGTATGCAGCTGAGCAATGTGGCACACACCTATGATCTCAGCACTGGAGAGACTGAAACAGGATTGCGGGTTCAAGGCCAGCTTCGTGACTTAGTGAGACCCTGTTTCAAAATTTAAAAATAGCCTGGGCATGGTGGCACATGCTTGTGATCCCAGTACTTGGGAGGCTGAGACAGGAGGATCACAGGTTCACGCCCAGCCTCAGCAACTTAGTGAGGGGCTCAGCAATTTAGTAAGATCCTTCTTCAAAATAAAAACTTAAAAAAAATAGGGCTGGAGGTATAGCTCAGAGGTAGAATGCCCCTGCAAACAAAATATTAGCGCTCAATCTCAGTGGTCTTTGTATATATGTATCAAGTCAATATTGCTTTATTATATTTCTGATTATATAGTACATCAGTTTCCTGTTGCTACTATAACAAATTACCACAAACCTGGTGGCTTAAAAACTAATTTATTTTCTTACAGTTGCAGAGGCCAGAACTCTGAAATCAGTCTGACTGGGCCCAAATCAAGGTGCCCGCATGGCTACACTTCTGAAAACTGTTGGAGAGAATTCATTGGCCCGCCTTTTCTGATTTCTACAGTTGTGTGCTTTGCCTTTTTCAGTTTCTACTTCCATTTGCATGCCTTGGCTTATGGCCTTTTTCTCTACCTCCTCCATCTCCTCTCCCTCCTCCCCTGCCCAGAGCTCAATGCATTATCCCCTTTCTGTGCATGTGAAATCCTCCTCCCTCTGCCTTCCTCTTATAAGAACACATGTGATTGCACTTAGAGTCCACGTAAGTAATCAAGGATAATCTATCTATTTTCAGGTCCTTAACCACATTTCCAAAGAATTTTTTCTTTCCATATAAAATAACATTAGTTATTATAGGATATAGATATCTTTTGTAGGAACATTTTTAAGCCCTCAGCTCCCACAGATTCATGTCCATTCCACATGCAGAATATGTTCACCCATCCCCAAAGTTTAAACCCATTACAGCATCTACTGAGGTCCCCCAAATCTCACCATTTAACTCAAATATGAGAGAGACTCTAAGAATAATCCATCCTGGGGCAAAATTTCTTTCCATCCATGCATTTGTGGTGCTAGAAAACAAGTTCTCTATTCCTAAAATACAATGGTGGTACAAGCATGGTACAACAGTTACTATTCCAAAAGGGAGAAAATTGAAGGAATAAAGGGTCATTGCTCCCAAGAAATTTTAAAACCTAGCAGGGACAATTCCATTAGAATCAAGGGCTTTAAGTGACCCTTTGTGGCTCATGATTTTGCTCTCTGGGCCTATGGCTCTGGCGTCTGCCTTTGGGACCATGGATCTAGCCTGTAGGCCTGAGCTTCTGCCCTCTCAGTAATCCATCCTTTTTCTTGAAGGGCAATGCATGTTTTCAGCTGAGAAGTTTCATCAGCGTCTTTCCTGCCTGTACAGTTTTGGGAGCCTGATGGTATTACTTTATTTCATCTTCTCTATGTCCTTTTCAGTTCCAGTTGGCAGTGTTTCTGATGGACTTACATCCTCAAAAACTTTGTGGGCTTCCCATGTATTTCACAGAGATTCATGCCATTAGATGAGAGGATCCTCCACAGATCATTCCTGGATAACACTACATCTATTTCTGGCTTCTGCTGAGATGATTCAGTGGATCCATGTGTCATATCTTTAGCACTAGCAAATGCATATGTACATATATTTTTATATATAATGCACACACACACACACAAAGTGGGCAGTTTCCCTTTTATCTACTATTAATGCGTTAGTGAAAAATATGTGCACAATAGAACACAATTGTGGTTTACAATTCCTGTATCTGTTGTTTATAAGTCTGGCTGAAGCCAATGGAACATTGCTCACCAACTCCTGGCTAAATCGCCTCTATTATCATGACTTCAGAATGTATCAGAAAGTATTTTAATAACACTAATTATAATAATTCATTAAAATGGAAATGGAAATAGATTCCTTGTATTCCTAAGGAAAAAATGCCACAACTATTGCTGGATAAATAAAATTAAGTTTTATAAAAATAAAAAAAAGTTGTCCAGCCATACTCTTGGCACAGTATACTAACAGCAAATCTCTTAATATTAGTGTGTTTTTCAGTGTGGGAAGGCTAAGAATTCCTCATATTATCAAAGGCTGGTTCCTTTTGCGTAACGGTTCTTTTTTAATTTGTGTCTTTCTTCTCACATTTTTAATTTTTTATAAACAATAAGAAACTAGATTATACTTTCAAGACTATGCTTGAAAATCTCCATGGCTAAATAGCCAAGTTCATTGTTTACAAGTTTTCCTTCCCACATAACTGACTGTAGAAGTCAATTCAGATAAGCTTTCTGATGATTTTTGATAAGATGTTCCTCATTGTCTTCTCAGCACTCTCTAGCAGTGTCTTTAACATATTTCTACCACCATCCTACTTATGCTATGTGTACACTGTAAGACAATATAGGCCTTCTCTATCATGTTCCTCACTGTGTGTGTGGTGGGAGGGTACTTGGGGTTGAACCCAGGGGCTTTCTACCTCTGAGCTAAACCCCCAGTCCTATCTTATTTTTATTTTGAAACAGGGTCTTGCCAAGTTACTGATGGCCTCACTAAGTTTCTAAGACTGGCCTCAAACCTGTGATCCTCCTCTCTCAGCCTCCCAAGTACTGGGATTATATGTGTGTACCACCACACCCAGCTGATATTAAATGTTCTTGACAAATATGTTAATTATCTTGATTTTTTTTTTACTCTAATCCCAGTACTCAGGAGGCTGAGACAGAAGGATCACGGGTTGGAGGCCAGCTTGAGCAATTTAGTGAGACCCTCAGCAACTTGGCAAGACCCTGTTTCAAAAGTAAAAAATAAAAAGGTCTGGGTGTAGCTCAGAGGTAGAATGCCCCTGGATTCAATCCC
This sequence comes from Glis glis, assembly GCA_004027185.1. Taxonomy (NCBI): domain Eukaryota; kingdom Metazoa; phylum Chordata; class Mammalia; order Rodentia; family Gliridae; genus Glis; species Glis glis. The sequence goes on from PVJS01022758.1 coordinate 5,754, forward strand.
CAGTACCGAAGAAGAAGAAGAAGAAGAAGAAGAAGAAGAAGAAGAAGAAGAAGAAGAAGAAAAAGAAAAAAGATGGCAATACATTTCAAATGATCTACAGATTCGATGCAATCTCTATCAAACTCTCAGCTGGCTTTTTATTTCACCAGAAATTGACAAGCTTATCCTAAAATGTATATGGAAATGTGAGAGACCTAGAGTGCCAAAACAACTTTGAAAAAGAGCAAAGTTAGAGGACTCATACTTCTCATTTCAACTCACAAAGCTATGGTTTGCAAGATAGTGTGTACTGACACAGGATGAATATCCAGATCAATGGAACAGAATGGAGAGTCCAGAAATGCATTTCCACATTTATGGTCAATTGATTTTCAAAGAGGATAGTTGGAGAGTGGAAAGAATAGTCTTTGGCTAGGGAAAAGAATAGATCTCCACATATGAAGGGTCTAGTGTCCAGACTATATAAAGAACTCTTGGATTCCAACCTCACACCATATACACAAATATTAAGTCAAATGAATAATAGATCTAAATGAGACAGCAAAGACTATACAACTCTTGTTTTTGTTTTGTGGTACTGGGGAATGAACCCAGGGGCATTCTGCCTCTGAGCTACACCCCCCAGCCCTATTTTTTAGTCTTTATTTTGAAACAGGGTCTCACTAAGTTGCGGAGGGCCTCATTAAGTAGCTGAGGCTGGCAGCAAACCTGAGATCCTCCGGTCTCAGCCTCCCAAGTACTGGGATTACAAGCGTGCGCCACCATGCCTGGCCCTATACAACTCTTAGAAGAAAGCAGAAGCCCAGTTCTCTTATCTCCAGCTTATGCTTAGACAGCATCCGAGTTGCCAGGGGAGCTGGTCAGGATGATGGTGGCCGGGCAGCTCGCCATCTTCACCAACATGCAGAGCATGTTGCTCCTCTTGCTGTCATTCTCTATCAAAAGCTGGCCCTCAGCAATCCCAACAAGCAGGAAGGAAAGTGGTGCTTTTTCCACCCCAAGTTTCCAGAATATAGCCTGAAGCAGGATGGTATGAGGGCCTCCACACTCCACTTCATTCCTCTACCCATCACAACATGGAAAGCAACTATGCCTGGATTTTTCCAAACAACTTTATTTCCTCTAAGTTTCCCTTAACCCTGTGGAACAAGTATCTGCCACTGAGTAGGGCCCAGTAGAGGGCTGCTGTCTTTTCTACTCCCCTCCCCATATAAAAATATAGATATAAAAAAATGAAAACACAGGAGTAAATCTTTGTGATGTTGGCTTAAACCAAGTCTTCTTAGTTGTGATACTAAAAGCTCAAATGACAAAAGAACTAGACAAAATGGACTTCAAAGTTAAAATTTAATGCTTTTAGAGGATCTCATTAGGAAAGTTGAAAGACAACCCCACAGAATGGGAGAAAATATTTGCAAGTCATATATCTGAGAAGGGTCTAGTATCCAGACATAAAGAATTCTTATAACTCAACAATAAAAAGACAAACAACCCAATTAGAATATGGGCAAAGGATTTCTTTCTTTTTTGTGTGTGTGTGGCACTGGGGACTGAACCCAGGGACATTCTACCTCCGAGCTACACCCCAGCCATATTTTATTCTTTATTTTGAAACAGGGTCTCACTAAGTTGCAGAGGGCCTAACAAGTAGCTGAGGCTGGCTGTGAACCTGAGGTCCTCCTGTCTCAGCCACCCAAGTACTGGGATTACAGATGTAATCCTTTGCCCCATGGGCAAAGGATTTCAATAGACATTTTTCCAAATAGATATGCAAGTAGCCAAACGGCACATGAAAAGATTCTGAACATCATTAGCCATCAAGGAAATGCAAATCTAAACTACAATGAGGGGGTTTGGGGGTGTAGCTCAATGGTAGAACGCTTGCCCAGCCTGGAAGGCCCTGGGTTTTAGCCCTAGCAGCATGTACACACACACATGCACACACACATCCTATGCAGGTATAGATTCTAGCCCCACCTGATCATTCTGATTCTACAGCAAGGGCAGGGCCCAGAGACTCTTTTTAATAAAGTGCTTTGGATGATTGGTGACTTTAATTCAGCTAGTTGGGCATTTGGAAACCACTTTTATAATTCACTAATTCCTTGTTCCATAATATCCAGTCTGCTATTTACTGCTCTATTGAGCATTTTATTTTAACAATGTTTTTCATCTCTAAGAACTCTTCCTTATTCTCAGACTGCTCCTTTTTCATGACAGTTTTTTCCCTGTTTTATCACTGCAATGCCCTCTTGTATCTCACTGAGAATACTAATTAGAGGATTTTTTAAGTTCTCTTCTTTTTTTTTCTGTTTATTTTCTGTTCATGCCCAGAGTATTCACATTCTAAGAGACTTTCTCCCTCAACTTGTGGTGTCAGGGCTGCTAATGCTCAGTATGGCAGGGCCCAAAGAGGCAACCTGGTAGGATAAAGAAAGACTTGGGCGGCAGGGCGCAGTGGTGCACACCTGTAATCCCAGCACTTGGGAGACTGAGACTGGAGGATTGCAAGTTTGAGGCCAGCCTCAGCAACTTAGTGAGACTTGGTCCCAAAATAAAAAATAAAAAGGGCTGGGATGTAGCTCAGTGATAGAATGCCTTTGGGTTCCATCCCCTGTACAAAACAAACAAACAAACAAACAAAAAAGACGTGTGCTACAGTGAAGAAATCTCCTCCAAAAGGCTGGAAATTTCCCTCAGCAAGCACCCAACAAGTACTTTTCCAGCATCTTCTAAAACAGTGGTTCTCTACTTTGGCTGCATATTAGAATCACCTGGGGAGCTTTTAAAATTCCCAATGCCTGGGTACACCCAGAGCAATGAAATCAGAACTCTCTAGAACTGGGCCCCAGGTATCAGTACTGACTAAAAGCTTCCCAGGTGATTTCAAGTGCGTACTTATGGGTGCAAATTGCTATTATAATCCAAATCAACACATCTCAAAAGTTCGTGTGATGTGAATCACTTGGGAAACATTGTAAAAAGCAGATCCTCTTTCTTAAAGCGTGGTGTGGAGCTTGAGAGTCTGCATTTCTAACAAGCTTCCATGCAATGCTAATGCTGCTGGTCTGGGATTCATACTTTGAGTATCAAGGGTCTAACGCAATGTGTCTCAAGGTGTGGTGTCCACACTGGCAGCGGCAGCCTCTGGGAGCTTGTTGGAAATTCAGGTTCTCCAGACAGACCCCAGATCTCCTGAATCAGAAACCCAGCAACTGTATTTTCTCAGCTCTTACATTTCTCTTGGTGATTTGGAAGCCTACTTGTTTAAAAACCCACAGAAGACTTCTCTGTGCGGGAGTCTCTGAGCCCCTTCATCAGAATCACCGGGTTCGATAATGTGCAGATTCGGGGCCCTACTCTAGCCCGTCCTGTCGATGTTCACAGAGAGAAGCTGAAGATTCTGCATGTTTGACCAGTTTCCCAGGTGATCCCAGTGCACACTAACACTTGAGACCTGCTGTCTCTCGTGCCTTACCTTTGCTAGGCCTCTAAGGATGTTTCAATGTCCCAACACTGAAGCAGTTTTTGGTAATTTCGATGCCCTGGGCTATTTCTACCTGGTTAATTACCTGTGTAGAAGCCTAACATGATTAATTCAGGTGGATACCATCTTGGAAGTCCCATAGAACCCTATAATTATGTGTGAAATGCACATTTAATTTAAGCACAGGGGTAAAGATTACCCTGATGATGCTCAGGGCCCTAAGGGTACGCGGAGCACATTTTGAGCAGGGCATGGAAGTTGTTCCCTCCTAGACCTGTGCTGTCACCATCGGGGGCAGGAGAATGCTCACAATTTGGGCTTTTCTGACTCCCAAGTTAGTCTTGATAGCATCCAATTAGTCTTAATGCTGCTGGTTTGCCTAAGCTCAGAAAGATAGTAGAGTCTCTGTAGATAACACCCAGTAGAGGTCTAGATGTAATTATTTGGGTAATTTGTGCACTAAATGAGCAAATGAAATGTAATTTTCCCCAAAACTGTGTTTTGGGGATCTGAGTTATCAAAATCTTATTGGTCTCTTGTTTTGGCTCTTGCAGAAACTGGGTTTCTAAGTATGTGTTTGCTTTTGCAAATAATACATTTTAAAGTGTTATGCCATGATGTGTTAAACAAATGGAGAGACTTTGGTTCAGAAATTCTTTTTTTCCTCTGTACTAGCCAAGCATTTAAAATGATTTGGCTTTGGCTTCAGTGTTTCTTTGGAGAGTTGATTTTTTTTTTTTTTTTTGGCCTAAGAACCACCCCTTTTCCCCTAAAAAAACCCAACTCCAAGCACCAAAGAAACAGCCAAAGTGCCTTCATAACTCCCCACCCCAGCCCTGGGCGAGAAAGTAAAATCAAAATAACCCAAAGCCACTCAACAGGCCATCCCCTGGTGAACTGAAAATAGTTCTTTGGGGGCACATTTCCCACCCGGGGCTTCCTTCGCACCGCTGGTTCCTGGGCTGAAACTGGAACAGGGCCAGGCTTCGGCACCTCCTTGCTTTTGATTGCTGTTTATCCCCTGAAACATGATTGTCTATAATTATGTCTAATCCCTCCCTTGTTTACTCCTCTCCACCGAAGCTTGAACATGGTGCAATTCTGTCTCTCTCTGCTCTACCCCAGTGCAGCAAAGAAACATTTCCTGTATTTTCAACTTTTTAAGAAATAAAGGCAGGGCTGGGAATGTAGCTCAGAGGTAGGGCCCTTGCCTAGTATGAGGGCCTCAGTTCAATCCCCAGTAAAAGAAAGAAAGGCGTTAGGTCTCCAGTTCTCTCAAACCTGACATTCTGGCAATTCCTGAACTGATTCACTCGGCAACATCAGTTAGTGCCAAGCACTGTGCCAAGTGCCTTGGAGGAGTTGGAAGTGAAATCCCAAAGGACCCCGCACCCAAGCATTTCCGGGAATAAGTGTCTCTTTTTATAAAATGTGTGATAACTTATAGGAAGAACATGTAATCGAGAACATATTGGGAGGAAATAAAGCTACTCATCACTGCTTAACTAACGACTCTTCAATCGCCAATATTATCCCTCTCTCAGTCACTTGCTGCTTTAACTCCTGACCCTGAATTAATCATTAGTAGCTGAGTTTATCTAAGGCATAGGTCCAGGAATACCTTATTTGTTTTTGTTTTTTTGTGTTTTTTTGCACTGTAGCCCATCTCTACTCCCCTGTTTCAAAGAAAGGGAAATCGAGCTCTCTACATGCAAAGCAGATCCCTAAAACCCAAACAGGCACGTGAATACATGAGTGCCAGATACGAACCTTACCTGGAGGCTCCACGCACAGTCACACAGGGCCCCACATCCCCAAGGACCCTATACTTGGTTTAATGCCCTCCTGTCACCACCTTGACGTTCTTAATACTTTTCAAACAAGGGATCCTGCGTTTTCATTTTGCACTGGGTCCCAGATATTATGTAGCTGTTCCTGCACATATCCCATGGGTTACAATGCCATGGGAACATGGCGTTGTAATTCAACTTGGAGCAATGGAAGGTCTCCCGGAATCCGCCAGTACAGAGGGAGAAGGGGAAGAGAAGGGTTTGTGTGTGTGTTCATGTGCTAATGACTTTTGTGGCACTTCTCCAGCCTGTGCTAAGATTTCTTTAACGTGCTATTAATCTTGTCAAGTTTCAACTCAGCTCCCCCAAAACAGAGCTGACCCCAGAAACATCTGACAGTGGACTGTTCCCCTTGCTTGGGGCAATCCCACTCCCCAAGGGTGCTACTAAGGGAATACTTGTTTCCCTCAGAGGGAAGCTGCTAACTCCCAAGGTTTGGGTGTAGAGGACAGAATATAAATAACATTTTGTTTTGATTAGACATGTCCCAAGGGAGAAGAGATGGAGTCTGTTTGCCAAATCGCCAGAGAGGTATATATGGAGAATAGGGACCACTCTCCCAAAACTTAATTGTTAGGTTCCAAAAGGAGAGAGGGGAAGGTTACTTCCTGGACTGTGAAGAGGTTCGGCCCCATCTTTAAAAAGGGCCCTAGGAGAGAAAGAGGCCCCAGGCCTGTCTATGCAACCCAATGGTGATTGAGAAAAACGGCGTTTTCCTTTGATACGCCCCTTTGAGTTGTCTTACAACGTTTGCTTTGTATTTGGTGAGGCAAATATTGGCAAGGGAATTAGTTAAAAAAAAAAAAAAAGAGCAAAATCTTAAGAGCCAGAGCTTTAAAAGCCTGGAAGAAAATACAGCAAAATGTGAGAGCACTTGATTTTGGATGGTAGGATAATGATTGGAATTTTTTTCCCCTCTTCTGTTACTTCTGTTTTTTTCAAAAAATTTACAGACATGTTGTATACTTTTCACACCATAAAAATCAGTTTGTTTAGCAGCGATTTGAAATGGAAGGTTTAGAATTTTAAAATATAGAGCTACGGGCGCAGATTTCAGCGTGCTTGGGTCATCTGCTTAGACTGAGAGCTCTTCTGTCAGCTTGTGGCTCTGAGCCTTGGTAGAGAAGGTAGAAAGGCATTTGACTTCCACTTCTCACTTCAACATTTTCAAATCTTAGGGGATATTTGTATGCAAACAGGAACGTGAGCTCACAGCCGGCAGAATTCATTTGTACCTGCTGAATATTCCCACCTGAATCTCCTCTGCAGTTCTCAGGGTGGAGGGAATCAGAGCCATAAAAAGCTGGCTGTGACATCAGGCCCCGGAGAGGCACAGATGTCCTCCCCAGAAACCCAGTCTTCGCTCTTACACTGGCAACAGAGGCACCAGGAGTAATGTTATAAATTACCTGGCATGTATAAGTTACAATGTTTGTGAGAAAGCCTTTCAACCTTTTTTTCCAAGAAGTGCTAGTGGCTCTTTCAAGTACCAATTATAAATTTCCAAACCCTAGACATTTGGGTGCCAGGCTGAAACAGGGCCTGTTCGTGCTAAGACTTGTAGTAAATTGCAACAGTATGGAAAGTGGGTGGTTTGTTTCCCAGAGTTCAAGCAGGGACTGCAACTGCCGGTGGCATCTCTTCCAGAAGCTTCTACACAGGCCTCTCAGTGACTCCAAGATGGGAAGTAGCATTCATAGGCTCCCGGAAGGGGATGGTCAGAGGAGTGACCAGCAGGAGACAGAACTCGGTCCTGCGGCTCTTTGCTCATCAATAAAAAAGTAACTGCTTAATGCGGCTTCCAGCTATGAGGAGAATATAAATGAACACTGTGTTCTTCCAAAGGCCTCTAATCTGAGGCACCGGGGGATAATGCATATGCATGTGTTAAATTTATCTATAAAGAGTCAGGACTTGTGGGTGTCCCTTTATGGCTTACAAGTCAAAATGTGTCTAGCGCTGGAAGTTAACTTCACAGAGAGGACCTTGTTCCACACAAAAGATCACTGGGCTGTCACAGACAGACTTGCTGAGGGAAAGATGTGATGAAACGCCTCAGGATAGCAGCGTGTGCACTTGGGTAAACACCCACGTTTGGTGTGTTTTACACATGTATATACCTGTATGTTTATGCCTCAGTCAGATGAACGGCACCACAAAACTGCTGTTCAAGTGATAAAGTATATTTGAGTTTTTGTGGGGGTTTTTGTTAGTTGGTTGGTTGGTGGGTTTTGTTGTTTGTTTTGTTTTGTTTTTGTACTGGGGATTCAATTCAGGGGCATTCTACCTCTAAGCTATACCCCAACCCCTTTTGTTTTCATTTTGGAAACAGGGTCTCACTAGGTCACGGGAGTCTCATTAGGTTGCTGAGAGTCTCCCTGTGTTGCTGAGGCTGTCCTTGAACCTGTGATCCTACTGTCTCAGCCTCCCAAGTACTGGGACTACAGGCATGCACCACCACTCCTGGCTTTTATTTTTTATTTTGAAATAGGGTCTCGCTAAGTTGGTGAGGCTGGCCTTGAATCTTTGATCCTCCTGTCTCAGCCTCCCAAGTACTGGAATTACAGGTGAGCACCACCAAGCCCACTTTGTTTCTCATTTTTAATTGTCAAGAAGTCAGCTGTCAGTCTACTTGTCCCTTCTTTGTAGGCTTGAGATTTTACTGATTCTAGAAGAGGTGGCATATGAAGGGAGTGCTGGGAAGGTTGAAAGGAGAATGTAGGTTGCAAATAAGAGAAGGATGCGCTGTTTCTATGGGTGGTTGGGAGGTACTGGACATGGAGAGAAATGCTTGAATTAGCCGCCACCATCTGGAGCCAGATTAAATATGGCCTCTGGTTTATCTAAACATAGTGACTCCAAAGGTTGAGAGGCAGATCTGGCCACACAAGGGTTGGCATCAAGACCCATGGTTCAAGCTGGGCGTGGTGGCGCACACTTGTAATCCCAGTACTTGGGAGGCTGAGACAAGAGGATCACAGGTTTGTGGCTAGCCTCAGCAATTTAGTGAGGCTCTCTGCAACTTAGTGAGACCCTGTTTCAAACTAAAAAATAATAAAATAGGATTGGGAGTATAGCTCAGAAGTAGAATGCCCCTGAGTTCAATCCACAGTACTACACACACACACAAAAAAACCTGTGGTTCAGAGAAAAAAGAGAGAGAGAGATAAAGTAAAAAAGACCCTACACCCCAAAATAAAACCTCTCAAAGAAACAAAGGGTCTGGGCACAATGGGGCACACCTGTAATCCCCTACTTGAGAGAATTAGACAGGAGGATAGCAGGTTTGAGGTGAACCTCAGCAACTTAGACGATTTAAAAAAAAATTAAAAAGGGCTGGGGGTATAGCTAAGAGGTAGAATGCCCTAGGTTCAAGCCTCAGTACAAAAAAAAAAAAAAAATCCAAGAGAAGGCATGATCTCCTTCCTAATGCAGCAGACGGTTTCTGGAAGCAGTGATCTACGTTCTTAGACCAAATACAACTGACTTTGTCTTAATTCGCAGAGCCAATAACTTTGGGATCAATCCACTGTCTTGAAGATAGACCCAAACTCGTTCAGCCTCTTATCCAAAGCTAAAATCAACACATGGTATTGAAGAAAGTCACTGACAAACATAAACGGATAATTAAGTTCTTTGCATTATTTTATTTTAATAGATAATATATTCTAATGGTTAAAAAATGAAAACAATACAAAAAGTTTTAGGGTGAAACATTTCTCTCCCTTCTCCCACCCATGTTTTTCATTCTTTTCCCCAAAAGACAATCACTTTACTAGTTTGCATTTCCTTCTAGTTTTCTTTATTCCAACACAAATACATGTTCCTATCTTATTCCTTTTTTCCCCAAATGGTAACAAACCATATACCTGTTCTATACCTTGCTTTTTTTTCACTTGGCAATACATCCTGCGTATTTTAACAAATTGATATATAGAGAGATTCCTATTTGTTTTTCCTCTCGTTTAATAAATGCATAATATTCTATTGTTCATTTTAACCCAACTTTCATCAGATCTCAGCTGATGGACACTTGGGTTGTTTCAGTCTTTGCCAAGACAAACAATGCTGTAATAACTTAGGCATTCATCATGTGTACATGTGCAGGTGAATCTGTAGGATCAATTCCTAGGAGTAGTCTTGTTGGGTTAGAAGATCAATGCATTTGCCCTCCACAGGACTGTGGAATTATGAGCTCCCACCAACAGCATGTGTAGGGGAATACCTATTTTCCTACAGCCTCAGCAACAGTGTTTGTTGTCAGATGTTTGGGTTTTTGCCAATCAGATATGTAAAAACTGATATCAACATCATTTCAAATGGCATCTCGTTGCATTTCTCTTATTATGAGTTAGGATGAGATCTTTTCATAGATTTAAGGATCATTTGCATTTTTTCTGTGAATAATCCATGCCCTTTACCTAGCTTTCTGTTGAGTCCTTGATCTCTATCTTGTCAATTTTTATTCTCTTTGGATAAGTAGAAATTAATCCTTTTTCTGATATTGGTTAATTCTTTCTATTTTCGTCATTTGTCTTTTGACTTTTTAATATAATTGAATTGATCATAGTTTTCACTTATGACTTTTGAGTGTGTGTGTGTGTGTGTGTGTGTGTGTGTGTGTGTGCGTGTGTGTTGCTGGGGATCAAACCCAGGGATATTCTACCTCTGAGCTAGATTCCCTAGCCCTTTTTTATTTTTCTTATGGTGCTGGGGATTGAACCCAGGGGCATTCTACCTCTGAGCTACACCTAAAGCCCTATTTTTACTTTTTATTTTGAAACAGGGCCTCACTAAGTTGTGAAGGGCCTCACTAAGTTGCTGAGGCTGGCCTTGAACCTGTGATCCTCCAGTCTCAGCCTCCCAAGTACTGGGATTACAAGTGTGCACCACCACACTTGGCTTGGCCCTCTTTTAATTTTGAAATAGGGTCTCACTAAGTTGCTGAGGCTGGCCTTGAACCTGTGATCTTCCTGTCTCAGCCTCCCAAGTACTGGGATTACAGGTGTGTCCCTATGCCCAGCTTCGCTAAGGACTTGATTTTTGGATCATTAGAAAGGCTTTTCCTACCTCAGTGTTGTAATTTGTCCATGTTTTCATCTAAGATTTGTAAGATTTTATGTTTATATTAAAACATCCATTTGTTCCATATGGAGTTTGCTTTAGTGTATGGTATGAGGTAGGGATCCAATTTTACCTTTCTCCAAACAGCCACATACTTGTCTCAATACCATTTATTTATAAATCCAGCTTTACCTGTGTTGATTTAAGATACACCCTTTAAAATATTTATAACACTTATGTGTTTTGGGTTATTTCTGGACTGTCTATTCTGTTTCATACAACCCTGGAAATGTGTAGAGGTGTGATTAACAGCATGGGGTTTAGAATCAAATTGCCTGGAATAAAGTAAAATGTATCACATGTTCTGTGTATGTGACCCAACACAATGTACTACCTTTCTCAATGTATAAAATGCAACTAAATGGACTTGCACTATGCCTGGCTCATGGGGACACTGTATCAATGTCAACAGGAGGATCATAATGTTGGCGGGGTTCCCACCTCCTAGAGGAGTGCCTCATACTTGCCCTGTTGCTAGCACCTTTGTGAGAAAGCTGCTGTGTGTACAGTCCTCCTCCTTGTGCTCCCAAAGTTGCTGAAATACATCCACACCAGCAGGGGTCCTCACTGTGGGGGAGATGCCCAGTGATTGCTGGGTATTCTAAGCCCGGTGGAAATGGATCTTTTCTTCCAGTCCCTCTCCACAGATCTCAGGCCTGAGTCCTTTGGGAAGGGGCTATGTGACAAGTCCCGGGCTGACACTGGGTTCTTCCTTCACAAGCTGCAACAAACACCCTCCCTTCTTTTTCATCCTAAACCTTCATATAAATCAACTCCTCATCACAGACCTCTCCTTTAGTTCATCAGAAATTCCTGGAAAGGGCCTGTGCGCTCTCTCTCTCTCTCTCTCTCTCTCTCTCTCTCACACACACACACACACACACATGTGCATGCAAAAATAAATAAATGCATATTATGAGAGACCTGTGGATCCAAGAATGTGAAAGAAGGAGTACTAAGGGATTGAAGAGTGAGGCTATTTGCAATTCCAGAAACCAATGGGATGGCAGAATGTGGGAGTGAATTCGGAACCCAGTCTCACTAAAGGTTCAGGCATCCAATCCATTGTTCAAGATCTCTCTCACTGTGCTGACCACAATTAGCTTTTGGGAAGAAGAGTAAAAGAAAGGGATGCCTCAGTTTTTTATTAGTTTTTATCTCAAAGTGTTTACAGCTTAACATATATACAAAAACTATAAACATCAAGCCAAAGAGAAGCTAGTCCAGGATACCCTCTACACATGCTAGGCCACATTTCCTTGAGGAGTGGCCACAGAATTAGAGATCCGTATGTAAGCAAGGCATGTTAGTTTTCTGTTGATAATAATGGTACCATATACTCTAAACATTTGAAATTACCAAAGCAGTTAAACACACACACACACACACACACACACACACACACACACAAACTAATTCAACTTTATATAGAGAAGTGTATAGTTAAGGTCTCCTGCAAATGACTGATCAATTTGGGGCCAAGTCAATGAAAACAGAGCTGTTTATCAGACCAAGCACATAAAATGCAGGTAAACATTTACTTTGTTTCTTAATCCCTCAGACTCTTTCACGGCTCTCCCCAGTTTTAACCACTGAGTAACTTCAAGACCGCAACAGTCACTGAGAATTCAGAGTGCTAATGACCCACATTAAGCCTTTGAGGGCAGGAGAAGGGTTAACTGATTCTCTTCTTGTCAGGGATCTCTGGTGCACCAGTTTTATTATGCAGTTTGGGTGGAAATAGCAGCCATCCTAAGGGTAGCACCTACTGCTAGCTGAGTCCTTGCTATCCTTGCTATGGAACACGCACTGTGCAAATGTGTTTGACTTGAGTTTTCATTTAATCCTCGCAGCAACTATTTGATGCAAATACTATTATTGAATTTTTTTTTCTTTTAGTGTTGGGCATTGAACGCACGGGGCACTCTACCTCCAAGCTACACCCCCGGCCCTTTTTATTTTTTATTATTTATTTATTTATTTATGTTTGTGGTACCAGGGATTGAACCCAGGGGCATTCTACCTCCGGGCTGCACCCCCAGCCCTATTTTTTTATTCTTTATTTTGAAACCGGGTCTCACGAAGTTGCAGAGGGCCTCACTAAGTAGCTGAGGCTGGCCGCGAACCCGGATCCTCTTGTCTCAGCACAAGCGTGCGCCACCACACCCAGCTTTTATTTTTTATTTTGAAACAGAAATAGGGTCTTGCTAAGTTGCTCAGTCTCACTATGTTACTGAGGCTGTCCTCGAACCTGCTCTCCTCCTGTCTCAGCCTCCCAAGTACTGGGATTACAGGCACGTGTCACTGCGTCCAGTCCAGCTATTACTTCCATTTTATGAGTGAGGAAATCAAAATCTTACCCATTTTGGCTGGCCCAAGGTCCCAGAGCTACCAAGTGGCAGGGTTGGAACTCAGGTCTGCCAGAGTCCATACCCAACCTCTGCATTAGTCTGCTAAGTACATTTGGCCTTCAGTTACAAGGGCTAATTGAAGTGAGACCGTGGACAGGGCCTGGAGGCATCAGTCCTACTGTAGGATGGAGGGCAGGTGGTTTAACCCTATTCTGCTCTAGTTCATGGGGGTGAACTTATTGATGAACATTCTCTTTGCCTAAAAGTACCAGGCAGTCCACACCCTGGAGCCCTGCAGCTGCTCATGGCAGACATCCTCAAACTTTCGAAAGTGCTTCATGAAGGCTTCATAATGGCTTTTTGGCCTTGTTGATGGTGATGGTAGTGAGAGGGAAGGGAGAAAGTGAAAGCAAGAAGGCTGACAAAGACAACAGAGGTGATATAAACAAGCCACAGCCCCACAATGTCTGCTTCCCTGACTGGGGTGGCCTATCAGGGTCTCTCCTAGAGATGTCTCTAGTCCAGCTAGCCAAGCACCCTTACCTCTCTCTCACCTCCATGGACTCTTCCTGAAGTAAATGTGAGTTCCAAGGGGTAGCTAAGGGTGGCTAAGTAACTTGCACAATCATTCCACCCATTCAGCAGATATCTATCAACCATCTACCACATGCCAGCACTGTTCTAGATTCTGGATCTAGAGCACCAAACAATCCTGCCCACCAAAAAAAAAAAAAAAAAAAAAAAAAAAAAAAAATCCTTGGTGGGACTCAGGGAAATTACTTGCCAGGGGAGAAGTAGGAGCTTCAGGAATCAGACAAACAATAATGATAATAAAAAGTACACATAGTAGGTCAGATGGTGAGAAGAACTGTGTAGAAAAACAGAGCAGGTTAAGGAGGATGGGAAGTGTGGAGTAGGATGGGGAAAGAAAATGAGGGAACGAATTGCTGTGTTGGTGAGGGCAATCACTGAAGGCCTCACTGACGTGAGGCTTCCAGTGCAGAAACCTGAAGTGAGAGAGTGAGCCAGCTTCTCTCCAGGCGAGTGAGTTCCAGCCAGAGGGAACAGTAGGGCAGCGGTCCAGAGGCAGAGGCAGGCCAAGCTTCTTTTCTGAGCAGCCTGGGGATTGGTGTTCCTGGAACCAAATGAGACGGGGGAAGTGAAGGCGTGGAGTGAAGCGAGTGCACTAAGTGGGGGACAGTATGAGTGCAGGCCACCATGACTCTAGTTCTAGACTGACTCTAATTCCAAGCAGACGGAAGGCTTTGAGCAGAAGGTGACGCAACCTGAAGAGACCATTCTGGCTTTTGGGAGGGGGGTAGCAGAGACCAGCTTATAATGGTATTGCAGTATCCAGATGAAAGATATTTATGGCTTGGCCAAGGGGGAGCTGCAGTGACATGTTGGGGCTGTAGTTGGAAGTTAGAGCCTGCAGAATTTGATGACAGAATGCACATGAGGTGTGGAAGAATGAAAGGGTCCAAAACGATAAGGTTTTTGGTTTGAGCAATCAGAAGAATGAAATTGTAATTTAGTGAGATTGCTCCAAACAACAGATGTGGGGACAAATCTAAGTTTGAGATGTCTACTAGATATCCAATGAAGATATTCAATTGGTAGCTTAGCATTCAATGGAGTCTGGGTCTCATGAGGGTTACCTGCATCCTCCAACCCTAGTTTAGCAAGAGGTGCTTAGAGTCTGAGCCAGAGCAGATCTGAAATACACTGCATTAATAAAGAGAACTAGAAGAGGTGGGTGGGGAAGAAAAAGATATTTGGGGTGTGTGGGACATGCTTAGCATTGCAGAAATTCTATCATAAAGTGTTCAGTGAAAGCATTATTTCCAGAGGCTTTGATTCCATATCATGATTGTATTGGGCTGTGCAAAGAGAACTGTATTTGATAGTAAAAAATGCAGATCAACAAACCAGCAACTCATTTTGAAGTTAATTGGTATGAAAATGCAATGTGAAAAAATTTTTAAATTATTTTTTATGTCTTTTCCAGTCTATAATTGATTCTCTTATTGAGTGTTTTATGTTAAGTGCTTTATGACATGGAGTTTTAAGGATATTGCATAAAAATAAAATGAACTATACTCGGCTTCATACACATAACCCCAACCCAACTCCATTTGTCATTGCCTTAAAATTAACTTTAGCTATTACAAATTTTTTTTTCTGTCTTTTGCAGCTCTTCATTGATTTTTCCTCCCATCTCCTCTCAGTGACCTTTATTACAGTCCTTTCTAATGCTAGTCCCTCCTACTCCATTTCATCTTTTCAATTTCTCCCTGATGAGATACCTTATCTTGCTGGTCCTGTTTCAGACAAGACTGAATTGTATAGATTCCCCAGAGAGCCTGCATCGAACCAAGGAAGTGACTGATATTTCTAAGGAAGTGACTGATATTTCTACAATAATGCATCTGAGTTTGTAAAGATATTCTTCTACCCTATAACTGAAATTGACAATTCATTAGTTTAGCAAATAATCATTTGTCATATTCTATGTTCAAGGCACCACCCTAGGCACAAGGTCGATATCAAAATTTTTATGTTATTGGTATCCATAATGGGATCAAAAATTTATTCATACTCTTACTCAGATGTACAAAGAGAGTGTTCCTTCTAAGGTTGTCCCCAACAGATCTTTATGAGACCCCCCACCTGCAGGAAAGCCAGAAAAAAATTAAATTTTAGTACAATCTTATAATCACTTAAACAATGTCCTTAAAAAAATGCTCAATCCCTTTACATAAAAATGTTCTGCCTCTCCGATATCCAGCTATCCTCCCTTCTCCTCTACAAGATAGCTCCTGGGCACATGGAGAGGGGTAGTGCTCCTGACCTTGGCTGTAGGGGGGAAGGTCTTTGATCCAGATCTGTGCTTCTGTGCAGCTCTCCGAGTCCTCATTGGCCTCTGTGGCATTGGTGTCTGTTGTCTGATGCATCTCCATTGACTCTGTGAGCCTCCTCTGCCATTGTGGTCTGGCCTTTTGGCCCCATCAAGCCACGGTGGTACTCCTTGGCATGGCAGACTCCTCTGCAGCTCTGCCTTGTCTTTACCCATCCCCTGGATAAGTCTAACTCTTTGCCACTCAGTACCACATGTGCCATTACAGGTCCACCAGCTCTGGACTCAGCTACCTCCTGAACACCCACCTGCTTGGGGAACTTCCAGGTCCCACCCATGCCACATCAAAATCATCAGCTATTTGGAAAAACGAACTCCAGCTCTCCTTCTGCAAATTGTGCTGTCCCATCAAGTGACTCTGCCGCAGCCCCACCAGCCAGAGCAGCACAGCCTTTCAGACAAGCTCCCTCCAGAGTCCCAGACATGAAGCAAAACAAATACCTGCCTCCCCAGGTATTCTTCCTGACTGTCTAACATTCCTTCCCACGGCTCCCTGTTGTTCTCTCAGTATTAGTCAGGTTTCTCCAGAGAGGAGAGAGAGAACCAATAGGAGAGAGATGATAGATGGAAAGATAGATGATAGGTCAGATAGATGGATAGATAGATAGATAGATAGAAAGATAGATAGATAGATAGATAAGCCGGGCATGGTAGCGCACACTTGTAATCCCAGTACTTTGGGAGGCGGAGACCGGAGGATCCGGGTTCACGGCCAGCCTCAGCTCTCTCGCTCGCTCTCTCCCTGTCTCTCTCTCTCTCTCTCTCTCTCTCTCTCCTTAGTGAGGCCCTCCGCAACTTCGTGAGACCCGGTTTCAAAATAAAGTATAAAAAATAGGGCCGGGGGTGTAGCGCGGAGGTAGAACGCCCCTGCGTTCAATCCCCGGTACCCCCCCCAAAAAAAAAGAAAGATAGATAGATAGATAGATAGATAGACAGATAGATGAGAGAGGATTTAACAGGGGATCTGCGATCTGCTCACACAATTATGGAGGCTAAATCCACGATTGGCCATCTACAAGCTGGAGAACCAAAGAAGGCAGAGAGGTGTGGCCCCTTCTAGGCAGGCATATCCAAGAACCAAGGAAGCTGATGTAACTCATTCTGAGGCTGAAGGTCCTAGAGCCCCAGGAGCTTCCAGTCCCAGAGTCCACAGGCCCCCAAACCTAAACCTCTGATGTCCACAGGCAGGGCAAGTACATCTCCACTCCAGAAGAAAAAGAGAGACAATTCTCCCTCAGTCTTTTTGTTCCATATGCCCCCCCCCAGTCAATTGGACGGTGTCCACCCACATGGAGGGTGGATCTGCCCTACTCAGTCCACTACAGGTCAGTCTCCTCTGGAAACACCCGCACAGACAAACCAGGCTTCACCTGCCATCTAGGCATCCCTTAATCCAGTCAAATTGACACCTAAAATTAAGCAACACACTTCTTTTTAGTCTCCTAGTTCAGAAGGGGCGAGGTGTTTCTTTTATGACCCTTTCCTGTCTGCCCAGGACTCACTCTAAGTAGCCTGGGCCAGATGGGGAGGGTGCTGAACTGTTCCTCCTCTTTTATTCAGTTTTATGGCTAGGCCTCCAGAGCAAGGGGAGGGCAGAGGTGGGGGGGCAGACTTAATAACTAGTTAACATCAATTGAGAGGTATTTTGAAAATACATTGAAAAAAACTGTGCTTTTGGGGCTTTTTTGTTTTTGTTTTTTCTAACTGTCAAAAGATTGGGTTGCAAAAATTTAGCTCTGAAATCTGGAACAAGGAATAAGCCTTTTTTGAGGAGATTCTCTTGTGATTCAGATCCATGATACACATTTCTCCTGATACACATTTCTATTGCAGCAAGGTCTGACTGTACATAAAAGTATTATATATATATTTGAATATTTTAATGATTATGTTACAAATCCCATATTCTAACAGGAAGCTGGAATAGAAATCAGAGTCAGAAGGAATTAGGGATCATCTCATTATTTGTTCCTTCGGAATAGGAGTCCTGATTTGTGTCTCTCTAGCCTCTGACTTAACACACAAATGAAGTACTAAGGAGATGTAACTCAGCAGGCCTCCTCCCTCCCAGCTAAACCACCTCCATTGTGAGAAAATCCTGCCTCACATTGAGTCAGATTTCTCCCCTGAGATTTCTAGGCTTTATTTCTGGTCCGGCCCCCTGGAGCTAGAGAGACGAATTATAACATATGTTCACCAGAGTGCCATTTAAAATATTCTAATTTTAAAATCCTGCCTCTTTCTTGAGCTTTTCTTCTCTAATTCATGGTGTGTGCGTGTGTGTGTGTGTGTGTGTGCGTGTGTGTGTGCGTGTGTGTGTGTGTGCGTGTGTGTGTGTGTGTGTGTGTGCGCGCGCTTTCTTTCTTGCTAATTTCTGCCACCTGGATACTCCTCCCCAGGTGCATTTCATTCTCTGAGTGCAGTGTCCCTCAGAAGGAGCTGCCTGGATATGAGCCTGATTCCCCAGTTGTGCTCCCCTCACTCTGAGTCTAGCAAGATCTGGGTAACAGCTTTCTCATGTCATAGTCTATTAACAGAGATTAATAAATGTTTACTCCCCACTCTCTACCCTTAAGACCATGTGGTTCACTGAAAATCCCAGCTCGAGCCTTAATACACCTGCCAAGGAAATATCGGAGCTTGAGGCTGTCATGCAACCTACTTCCTTTCCCCTGTGTGTCCTGCCTCACTTTACAGCTGGTAGAACTCAGATGTAGGACTTGCCCAGGCTCGTACAGTTAGAAGAGGCAGAGTGCTAAAATAACAAAGTGCTAAAATAACAAAGCATGAAGCTGATGCACTCCATAGCAAAGAAACAACAGTTAAAAAATTTAAAAAGGTAAGAAAAATTAAGATTTTATTTTCCCCTCTCTCTCTTTGTTATCTCAGTATTTTGCCTGTTCCCCTATTCCCATCCTAGCTTTTAAACATCCTTCACCTGTGTAGGCACTGTGATAGACTCCTTTAAAAAGAGTCAAGTTACTAATGTCCCACTAGGAGAAATGTACCTATACAATACTCTAACTTTCTTATAATGAAACACAATTATGATTAGTAGGAATCATTTTTAAATAGATGGGTTGTCCCCTCCCCCGACATGTATCCTATTAAGATAGTCACCCTTAGTATGCACATCTGTAAATACTTAATTCAATCCTAATAAAATATTAACCTATGACTATTACATCAATACATGTAAATTAGGAAGTATCTTAGAGTGGTTAAGGGAAATATCTTAAGTGAATGCAAAGATGGTGATATAATATTCCCACAAGAACTGCAAATTTTGCATTTCCTGACTTGGGCAGGTTTTAAGTTACACAATTTACTTTGAAAATATAGAGAGATGGCTTCTGGGTTAGAATGTCAGTAGAATGCTGTTCCAGATACATTTCCTCCTGCCTTCCCATTAAAATGCCATGAGTATAAACCAAAATACTGAACTGGCAACAGCATTGGAAACTGTAAGACAATGCTATAGGCCTGCAGTGCACAGACAAAGAAGGGTCAACAAGCATGTTATTTGATTTGCTTTCTGCATGCTCCATGCTCTTTGCTTTCTTTGAAGAAACAGGGCAGATGGCCCTAAGAAGGAAGGAATTAGCTGGACATGGTGGCACATGCCTGTAATCCCAGTACTTGGGAGGCTGAGACAGGATAATCGCAGGTTCCAGGCCAGCCTCAGCAACTAAGGGAGACCCTGTTTCAAAATAAATAAAAATAAAAAGGGCTGGGGGTATACTCAGCGGCAGAGCATCTTTGGGTTCAATCTCCAATACTGGGGGGAAAAAGAAGAAGAAAGAAGGAATTACTTCGATTTTTCCTTAGTATCTTTATTTAGTGGTCTATATGTAATTCAGATGCAGACCGCACAATTTAGAAAAACAAATTGTCATTTCCTAACTGTGAAGGAGTCCTGCTCTGAATGAGCTGGGCTCAGCCCCCTATCACCGCATAAGCGAACCTCACATTTATTTGGAGAATGTCATTCCCAGCATGCAATAGAACAGGAAGTGGCAGAAGCAAGCAGAAATATAACATCCTGGATAGAAAATCGCTTCTACATTGTGAGCAGGGGTGGAAATAGGCAGAGTGGGTATCTGTAGTCTTCACATCTGACATTGTTTGAAGAAAAACTGCCAAGTGTATCTGACTTTCTTGTTTAGAAAATTTATAGGTTGCAATGGACTGAAGGTTGATTGGAATGAATCTCTGGGTCCGACAGAAATACAACAAATGTCTGCTAGCAGCTCCTCTATCAGCCCAATCTGAGTGTTTGGAGTAGAAAAGACCAGGCAAACTCCACATACCTTATCTGTTGGCAGACTCTCAGTCTGGAGCAATTTACTTTATGCACCAATGACCAAACAAAAAATAACACAAGGTTTATGAAAGGTTTATGTTATTGCCATTGAAAAAGAAATACTTAAGGATTACTTTTCTAAGCCCAGTAGAATAATTAAAAATAGAATTTCTGAATTCTAAATTACCACAGAGAATTCAAGCAAATAAAACATTCTTACTAATACAACACAGAAGATAGAATAAAATATAGAAAACAAAGGAAACAGAGAACACGAAAGGCAGAAAACATAAAATAGGTTGATAAAAAAATTATCCCTTTCAGCCAGGCATGGTGGTGTACACCGGCAATCCCAGTACTTGGGAGACTGAGACAGGAATATGGCAAGTTCAAGGCCAGCCTCAGCAACTTAGTGAAATCCTGTTTCGAAAGTAGTTCAGTGGTAGAGTGCCCCTGGGTTCAGTCCTCAGTACTGTCACAACAACAACAACAACAACAATAATAATCCCTTTCACAAAAAATAGATACATTTATATGTTTAATTTCTGTGAAGAAAACAACAAAAACTTTACTTAGTGGGTATGGGAAAATATTTACCTAATAGAGAGCCACATTAACTTGCTGATGAGAGAAACTTACTCTAGGAGTCATTAAAACATTTTATAAAGCCATACAAATCAAAACAGTATGGTTCCAGCATAAAGACAGATGAATGGAATAGACTTCATATTAATGAAAATCAGATTTTACTCGATAAGTGATGTTAAGACATCTCATTGGCCATTTAGAGGAAGGGGGAAAGGCTGGACCCACATCATACTTATTTATATCAAAGTAAATTCCTTAGCTATTATAAATTAAGAAGGTAAAAACTGCTGGGCATGGTGGTGCATGCCTATAATCCCAGAATTTGGGAGGCTGAGACAGGAGGATCGTAGGTTCAAAGCCAGCCTCAGAATCTTAGCAAGGCCCTCAACAACTTAGCAAGACCCTGTTTCAAAATAAAAAATAAAATGTATAGAGGTGTAGCCCAGAAGTAGAATGCCCCTGGGTTCAAACCCCAGTACTACAGGGTGGGGGGGAGAGAAGGTTAAAATGTGAATCACAACAATATCTGAATAAAACATGGGGAGGTCCTTTTTGTAGCTTGCCACAAAAAGCAAAAGCCATAAATAAAAGACTGCCAGAGTACTTTTTTTTTTTTTTTTTGCTGTACCGGGGATTGAACCCAGGGGCATTTTACCTCCAAGCTACACCCCCGGCCCTATTTTTTATACTTTATTTTGAAACCAGGTCTCACGAAGTTGCGGAGGGCCTCACTAAGTAGCTGAGGCTGGCCATGAACCCGGATCCTCTGGTCTCTGCCTCCCAAGTACTGGGATTACAAGCGTGCGCCACCACGCCCGGCCAAAATACATATCTCAAAATTAAAATTTTCTAAAGAGGGGGAAACACTTTAGAATCAAAGTTAAAAGACAAATGTGCATTTGTAGTATAAATGGCAAGGAACTAACATCCTTAATATATAAAGAATTCTTAAGAGTTGATAAGAAAAAGTGAGCACTTAAATATAAACATTGGCCCAGGACATTAACAGACAATTCACAAAAGAATACGAATGACCAAACCAGGCATGGTGGGGCACACTTGTAATCCCAGTACTTGGGAGGCTGAGACAGGAGGATCTGGGTTCACAGCCAGCCTCAGCTACTTAGTGAGGCCCTCCGCAACTTAGCGAAACCCTGTTTCAAAATAAAGAATAAAAAATAGGGCTGGGGGTGTAGCTAGAAGGTAGAATGCCCCTGGATTTGATCCCCAGTCCCACAAAAAGAATAAAAATGACCAATAACCACACAAAAAGATGTTCAGCCTTACTATAAATCAGATACAAAGTAAATAATGAGTAAGGGAGTATTTTATCTATCATGTTGGCAAAGCGTAGGCTTCTCAGTGCTGTCAAAGATGGGGGAAACTGAGACAGGAGGGTCACAGATTTGAGGCCAGTCTCAGCCATTTAGTGAGACACTCAGCAACTTAGTGAGACCCTGATATATATATATGGCTGGGGTGTAGCTCAGAGGTAGAATGCCTCTGCTGAAGAGCTTACAGACAAGAAAAAAACATAAAGGTCACAGGAATAGCTCTAACGTGACCCCAAAGTTGTTAAATGGCAGATACAGTAGGAGTCAATTAGATGAACAAGATAAGAGGGTGTGGCTGGATAGCAGGATGTTGAAACTAGTAGCATGGACATTGGTACAGTTTCTGAAAAATGACAGAGTCCAATCTCAGAGAGCTGGAGGAGACAGCTGGGGTGAACGAGAGGGAAGTCCTTTGGCAAAGAGGGAGGCCGGGAGGCTGAGATTTGCCGGGATATTCATGTGGACCTTGAAGCCCCTAGGATGATGGCAGGAGTTGGAATGTCAAGGGAGCCTGAGTCCAGGGTAAATGTCACCAGTGAACAAAGGAGAAATAGTCAGAGGGCTGTGCAGGGCAAAATGGAGATGAGGAGAGGGTGGTAGGGCTGAAAAGGGGGATTTTTAGATTCATAACAGAGTAAGGAGATACTAATCTAGAAGTGGCATTTGGAGCAAGATTTCGGAGCCTGAACAATATGTGAAGCATACAACAATGAGCAGCTTTGGTTTAAAAAGGCGGCAGAGAGCCCAGCACAGTGGCACATGCCTGTAATCTCGGTACTTGGGAGGCTGAGACAGGAGGATTGTAGGTTTGAGGCCAACATGTGGTGACTTAGCAAGACTCTGATTCAAAATAAGAAATAAAAAGGGCTAGGGGTATAGCCCAGGGGTAGAATGCTCCTGGGTGTTCAATCCCCAGTAATGTGGGTACACACACACACACACACACACACACACACACACACACACTGAAGCAGAGGAAATGATGTCTCTGAAAGAAAGTTTGGTACCAGTTAAGACTGAAGATGGAGGGAATGTTCACTGAAAATGTTAATGATACAGAGGTATTTGGTAATAAAGGAATAAGAACTTCTGCAGAAGAGAAAAGGGTTAAGAGGAAGTGGAGAAGTAGAGTTTGAGCAAGGGAGATGATGTTCAGAGTTATAGGGATGAATGGTCAGGTAGAGAACTTATCCTAAAAAGAACTACAAGCCATCTTGTCCCAAGACCAAGGCTTTGGTCAATGGAGATGGTAAATAGGGTGCGGTATAGTTAGTTGTCTATCACCTGGGTTTGTCTCCCACCCAAACTCCTTATAGAATGAAGAAGGATGAGCATAAACACTGAAAGGAGTGTCACAGTGTGGTAAGTATACTTTGATTTACAAGGGACAGGAATCCACAAATTAGAGCAAATTCAACTTATAACAGGAACTTATTACAGAAAGAGCAGGGGTACAGGTGGACCTAAAACCAGATCTCTCCTCTCTACATGATGGTTTTCTTGTCTCAAAACAGTTCTGCTAATTTAGCTTCCTTCAGCTCTCAAGTTCACATCTACTAGATTTAGAGACTAGAGGTCCCCAAATTCAAAAATTCTAGGAAAGAGCCCTGATTGGCTCAGTTAGGCCAATTCCCACTCCTAGCCAGTAAGGAGGATTGAAACACGGCAACAGCATAAGCCACAAGGGGAGACAGTTGTTTCTCCCACTTTGCAGCTGCAGTCAGCCAGAGGAAACAGCAGCAGTGCCCGAGGACATGAATACTCACCTCGGAACTCGAGCCTGAGCAAAGGAGAAAAGGACAACCTCACACAGTGAAGCTGACTTACTCAAAATACACGAGACACACTCCAGGTAACCCCCCAAATGCTTTCTAATCGAGGAGCAGCTTTGAGGCTGGATCCTGTGACTGCATTTGGGGTAGATTAGCAAAATCTAAGTTATCATCAGCAAAGTGACCTCATATGTAACCACAAGCTGGAATGGTATCAGAGAACCTCGGCGACAGAGAAAGACATGAACTAACATGGGGATGACTGCTATACTCTTCTGATAAAGAAAAGGACAATTTATAAGTAAATAAGGAACACTTTTACATCCACTCAACACTCTTTTTCTTTCCCAACACTGTTTATCAAATCCAAGTCTTGCCTTTTATAGACACGAAAGGGTGCTTTGAAAGTCAGACAATTTAATTAAGGGCAGGACCCATCAGAGATATGAGCTGTATAATCTGAATCTCTTGCAAGATTGTCCTTTTTCCTAAGTAAGAACCCCACCCCATATTTCATTGAATGTAAAACACCATTACTTGTAAGATATGTTGTTGCCGGGCGTGGTGGCGCACACTTGTAATCCCAGTACTTTGGGAGGCGGAGACTGGAGGATCTGGGTTTGCGGCCAGCCTCAGCTCTCTCACTCTCTCTCTCCCTGTCTCTCTCTCTCTCTGTCTCCTTAGTGAGGCCCTCCACAACTTCGTGAGACCCGGTTTCAAAATAAAGTATAAAAAATAGGACCGGGGACGTATCGC
>PVJS01022759.1:6974-30335 GCA_004027185.1 Glis glis
TCCCCTTTTTTTTTTTTTTTTTTTTGCAGTACCGGGCATTGAACCCAGGGGCATTCTACCTCCAGGCTACACCCCCAGCCCTATTTTTTATTCTTTATTTTGAAACAGGGTCTCACGAAGTTGCGGAGGGCCTCACTAAGTAGCTGAGGCTGGCCATGAACCCAGATCCTCGGTCTCAGCCTCCCAAGTACTGGAATTACAAGCGTGTGCCACCACACCCGGTTGGAATTGATTTTTTTAATAGTGAATTTTATTTGTGATCATCCATCTTAAAAATTAGATCGCCTTGCTAGGTGTGACTTTCTTCATCAGCCCTTCCATGTAAAAATCCAAGGGAACAGATCCGCAGGGTGTTATCTCAAAGTTGCCATAGATTGGAATGCTTGGTGTCTGGCGAGTGGCCTGTGGCCCCCTCTGCAGGGCTGGCGCCTCAGGGCTGGCCACGCTGTGACCACACCCATGCAGTCTTGGAAGCATTGAGTTTGTCTTGGTCATTCCCCTTTCTCTAGGCTGGATGGCAGTATGGAGACAACCAGTGAAATCGTAGACTCTGCCTCTCATGACTGTCCCTTAGTGACACAGACATACGGCGCAGCAGCCGCGAAAGGTGCCTATGTGCCCTCGTCTCCGACAAGACTTGGTAAGGGGCAGGACGCGAGCCTAGAAGGTAATTTACGCGGCGCCCCAGGGTGGGAGGCAGGGTTCGTGCACGTGAGCTTTCCTCAGAGTTGCCTACTTGGCGTCCAGAAAGGGAAGTGATAGTCTGGAGCAGAGGCATGCTTTTGTAACCTGGTGTTTCCAGGGCCTTGCAGGGCTGAATTTATTTTCTTCACTTCTTTTTTTTTTTTTTTTTTTTTTGTACCATGGATTGAACCCAAGGGCAGTTTACCTCTGAGCCATACCCCCAGCCCATTTTATTTTTTATCTTGGAACAGGGTCACACTAAGTTGCTGAGGCTAGCTTCGAACCTATGATCTTCCTGTCTTGGGCTTCCAAGTACCGGGATTATAGGCATGCACCACCACACCCAGCTTTTCTTCACTTTTGAAGGGAAAATGGCCAGCAGGGCCCAGGTGACTTTGGGTGCACGTGTGTTATGCTCCAGCCTGCCCTCCTCAGGAGCACACTGCTAAGTGTTCGTCCTGGACCTTTGTCCCACCTGTGTGATCACTCGGCAGATTCCCGTTAAACACCTCCTTTGTACGGCAGCCCTGCAAGGCTAAGGGCAGAGGCAGGAGGAGACTGTCGGGGCCATATCACGGGCTTGCCTGGCTGCAGCAGCTGGTCAGTCCACAGGCAGATAGGTGACTGAGGTCACCTGCTCCGGGGCCCCTTCTCTCCATGTGAGCCGACCCTCTTAAAATCCTGTGGGAAAGCCGGGCGTGGTGGCGCACACTTGTAATCCCAGTTCTTGGGAGGCTGAGACAGGAGGATAGCATGTTCAAAACCAGCCTCAGCTATTTAGTGAGGCCCTCTGCAACTTAGTGAGACCTTGTTTCCAAATAAAGAATAAAATAGGGCTGGGGGTGTAGACCGGAGGTAGAATGCCCCTGGGTTCAATCCCCAGTACCGCAAAAAAAAAAAAAAATCCTGTGGGAGACCCTGGGGCTTTGCTCACACATGAGGTCGCGCTAGCTCACTGTGGCTCCTCCATGGAAAGGCCCCACTGGGCACCTCTCAGCGTTGTGGCTGAGCGCCCTGCGTAGCCAGTCTGAGCATCGCTTTCTTTCTCCCTGCTCAGTGGAGAAAATCACAGCCCATCCCATTTGGAAGCCCTTATTTACTGTGCAGGCCTCGTTTTGACATTGATGAATTTTGGAAAATAAGTGACTTCGTCTTGAGCTGCCCAAGGCTGCAGAGACCTCATTAGTCAGAAAAGCAATTAGAATTCAGAAGGTCTCAGCATGGGCTGCAGTTTGTAACCTGGCACTCAAGTGTTCAAAGCGCAGTCTCCAGTTGGTGTCACTGGGATCTGTAGACTGTCCCCAGCTCTCTGAGGATGGCTTCCTTGTCTCTCTGCAGCCTACACAGACGACCTGGGGGCTGTGGGCGGCACTTGCCTAGAGGATGAAGCCAGCGCCCTGCGCCTGGACGAAGACAGCGAACATCCTCCCATGATTCTTCGGACTGACTGAGCTTGACCTGTGAACTCTGACCCTGAGAGCAGAGAACACTGGCCGACAGAGGACTTTGTGCATTGCTGCTATGAACTTGGACCTGAACTGGGGGAGAGGATGGCAGAGACTTTTTTAAAAAGATTGTAGTGATAGTCTAACTCTATACTGTTGGGAAAATACACCATTTTCACTTCAGTGGTTTTTCATCCTGCTTATGAATCTTAGCTTTCAGTCTTCTGGTTTTTTTTTTTTCCTTTTGCCAAAATTAACTGTTTGGTGAAGCCCTCGAAGTCTCCTTGCTTTGCATGCATGATGTGCCAAGCCAGCATAGGAGATATAGAAGTCACTTTATAACAAACTGCATTATCTGGTGTCCGGTGTCTATACATAGCGGTGGCATGCCTGAGGAGGACACAGCGGCGTGCACAGGGATCTGGGTGTCAAGGCCGGTTCTGCCGGGACAGGTCCCAGGTTGCCCACCTGGACCTGCCAGGGGCTGGCAAGTGTCCGCCTCGGACAGGAGTCCTCTTGCCCTACAGCCCACCCACACCATTTTCCCTCCATTTTATTTTGTTAATTAAATTCTTTCCAAATTGGACTAATCTGGGATTTCCTCCAGGGTGGACTTTTGTTTCTGATCTCGTGTCTCTGTGTGGATACTGGAAGAGAGAGAGGTTCTTTCCAATATTAAAAGCCTTCCTTTCTGACAGCAAGTGAGCTTGAAAGCACGCCCGGACTCCCTGGAGCTGAGGAAAGTGATTGCATGTGTGTCATTAAATGATCCCTCCTCCTCCTCCTCCACTCCTGTCCAACAACTGTGACTTTTTTTTCTTTTTCAGGAGAATTTGTAGCTATTCCTATAGGAGCCCAAGAAAGCACAAAAGTAAAATGCAACAGGTGTCGGGTTGTCCTCTCACTTGGACCTCCGCTGTCTGCCAGGGGCTCTCTGCCCCTCTTCAGAAGTCGTGTGAGAGACACAGGCACGAGGGAGACGGTGGCCGTGGACACTCCTTCACTGGGGTGATATGTGCCTTTTCTATTTCAATCTTAGAACAGCTGTTCAGCAAAGTGATAAGATCGCGGTCACAAGTTGCAGTATTTGCCTCGCTTCCCTTTTCATTTTTACAGAATTAAGACAACCTCAAATACCTCAAACTCTGCATTCCAAACTGAGACCTAGAGCAGGTCAAGTTTTGAGGGCATTTAAATGGAGCTAGCAGCCTGAGAAATGGCCTCAGGGCCTTTGGAGTGGGGAAGCTTAAGGATAGAAGTAAGAGGGCAAAAGAGGGCCGTCTTAGCCCAGCCTGTGCAGTTTCAGGTCTTTGCACGGGAAGAGCCAGAGGTCTTAAGGTGACAGTCATGGTGGCAGCAGGCGAATAGCTTTGGCAGAGCCTTCAGCTGACTGGACCCGCTGAAGTCGAAGGCCCCTGATGTTCCTGGGGCTCAGGCAAAATCCTAAATGCAAGGGGCCCAGAGTCTGTCCTGGGTGCAGCAGAGCTCTTCAGAGGAGCTGTTTGGGCAGCCGCACAAAGGCTGTTTTCATTAGAGATGAGAGGTGGGCATGTGCTGGACCTTTCTTTGAAATCTCTTGCGTGTCTATCCTGGACCCTTGGAGAAACGGGTCTCCCAGCCATGCAGTCTGTACGACAAGCATGTGCCAAGGCCTGGCGAGGCTGCTGCAGGGCCAGAAGGAGACGGGCCTTACTTAGCAGGACAGTCTTTCCCTGCACCTGGGTCTCGTGGTCACCTGGAATCCCTCGAGGTCTCTCCAGAACAAGGCACTGGACCCGTCTCTCAGGCACAATGGCCAGAGTGCTCATGGGAAGAGATTGTCAGAATCTCTTCAGGGTTGATCTGGAACCCTGGGCCAGGCTTTCCTAGCAACCAAAAGAAACCACATTTCAAGTTCTGCATTAGAATCTTGTTAACTCCGTGCCTGCTTGTTAACTCTCGTGCCTGTGGAGATTTGGTGTCGCCAGTCTGCCTTGCTGGGTTTCTTTCATCTTCCTTTGGGATTGGTAGTCCTAGAAGAGATTGGGAATTTGCTTCTCTCCTTCCACCTCAGTTTCCTTCACTTTAAGGTAGGAAAGGTGGCCTCTGCTGTCCTGGGACCGTCAGCGCCCACCCTCCTGTGGGCGGCCCCCAGGACTGGCAGATGCTTCCCCTCCCGACCACAAATGCCCTTTGCCTGCCTGCTGGGATGTTGCCTATGCACCCAGAGAGGAAGGACTGAGGGTTCTCACATGAGAAAATCAAAAAGGACTTGTGTCTTGCTGACCACTGGGAGAGGGTCATCACACTCCCGTTTCCCTTTTTCCCATTTGCCTATTTCATCGCCCTCTTCCCCCGTGCCTGTAATGTGGGAGTCCCGGCATCACTGGCCAGCCTCCAGCATGGGCAGGAGGGCTGGGGAAGATGACACAGGAGCGATGAGGCGGTTGTTAGTGGAACTCTGATCTCTGCGAGAGCCAGACAAAAAGGGGCTCTGAGTCAGCAGGACACGCATGCTCATTTGCTGAACTCCATTCCACACACCAATGTTAATTTTTTATTATATTTTTCCAAACTTCAAAAAAGATAGGGTTAGGGGGTTGGAAACCAAACCCAGAAACTTACTTAATGGATTTGCATGGATTGGGACCAAACCTTTTGTATTTTTTCAAATGATGGAATCAAGAGTTGGATTGAACACAGAGGCAGAACTGAATTCAGCCCTTGACCCCACCACCTTATAGCAGCGCGAGCCATGGGGCAGGTCGCAGGGGCCTCGGGTTCCAGACTGTGCAGTAGGAGTAACCCCTACCTCACAGGGTTGTTGTGAGGTATAATGTGACCGTGTCCTGCAAGTGCCCAGCACACAGTGCCTGGCCGACGGCTGACGCCCAATAAACGCTAAAACTAAGCATCTTGTGGAACGAAACGCATGTTTTTTATTCAGCTCCGCCTTCTCAATGCACAGCTGGGTGGGAAAGGTGTAAATAAGGATGCTCAGTTTGAGGTTACGGTCAGGCATCTTTGATCCCTGCCTTCCCTGCTCCTCCTGAGTACCGAGAATACCAAGCACATTGGGCAGCCTTGGAGGTGGTGTCTTAAAATGCCACTGGGACTTGCAAACCAGGGTCTCTGCCTGCCAGGCTGTGCTGGCCATGGTCACCTGGTGTAGCCAGCCACTCACCACGGGGTCTGAGGCCACGGGTGGGGGGCTCACTACCACCTTCTGGCCTCCACTAGAGCAGCCTGGCCCACCCCTCAGGGACCCAGGGTCCTCATGGCTGCCAGTCCCTGCTAGGGAATGGGTTTAGCGACCTAATCACAGACCATCTTCTCAGGTCCCCACAGCAGCAGTGGGCCATGCAGAAAAGACTGCAGTGCGTTGATCACAGCTCAGCAGAGGAAAATGGGACCATCAGGGACAGGAAATGTGTTCCTTGCTAATTGCCATCAACATGCATGGTTTTCATGATGATACTGGCATAGAAATGCACATTTGGAGCTAGGCACAATGGTATACATCTGTAATCCCAGTACTTGGGAGGCTGAGACTGGAGGATTGCAGATTCAAGGCCAGCCTCAACTTTACAAGGTCTTCAAGAACTTAACAAGACTCTTTCAAAATATAATAGGGCTGGAATATAGCTCAGAGGTAGAATGCCCCTAGGTCCAATCCCTAGTGCCACACCAAAAAAAAAAAAAAAATGCATTTGTTTTGTCTGTGCTCTTTGTAGATCCTGCCTTTCACCTGCAGGAATGACCTAATCAATCACTTGTTTCAAATGTGTTTGGGAGGCTGAGACAGGAGGAATGCAGGTTCAAGGCCAGCCTGTTTCTTTTATTATTTTTTATTTTGGAACAGTCTTGCTGAGTTGATGAGTCTCACTACTTGCTGAGGCTGTCCTCAAACCTGCAATCTTACTGTCTCAGCCTCCCAAGTACTGGGATTACAGGCATGCACCACCACGTCCAGCTAAGACCCTGTTTCAAAATAAATAAGGCTGGGGGTATGGCTCAGAGGTAGAGCGCCCCCTGGGTTCAATCCCCAGCACCACAAAAAAAAGTGCTGACACTGGCCAAGGCTGAAAATTTAAATGTGTTATAAGTATGTTCAATCCTGTCTCACAAGCTGGACAGTTAAGTGGAGGCATTCGGTGCCACTCTGCGGGTCAGAAGTACCATGCACTTGAGCCATTGGCATCTGTCTAGGGAGGGCATGTAGGAAGAGTACATGTAGAATTCTCTTGTAAATGACTTTCTCATTAAAAATATATAATGAGCAGGGTGTGGTGTCTCACACTTGTAATCCCAGTACTTGGGAGGCTGAGACAGGAGGATCGCAGGTTTGCAGCCAGCCTCAGCTACTTAGGGAGGCCCTCCACAACTTTGTGAGACCCTGTTTCAAAATAAAGAATAAAAACTAGGGTCACTAAGGCGGCGTTGCATCCTCAGGGACACATGAGAATCCTGTGAACTAGCTTCGGCTGCTGCTTTTTGAAGTGTTTTTTTCCTACTATGTTAAATTATTTTTAAGTGGATCAACATAAAGCCGTGCTCGAGTTCCTCCTAATAGCCAAGCATTTTTCTCAAGGGAATTTGAAGGCAGGGTAACTTGGAGAGCAGAGTAGGGTGGTTATTTCTGTTTGATTGTTTTTGTGGTACTGAGGATTGAATGGAGGGACACTACCACTGAGCTGAACCACCAGCCCCCGCCCTGCTTTTTTTTGGTACTGGGAAATGAACCCAAGAACTTCCAAGGTACACCTCCAGCCCTTTTTACTTTTTATTCTTAAACAGGATCTTGTTAAATTGCTCAGGCTGGCCTTGAACCTGTGATCCTCCTGTCTCAACCTCCCAAGGACTGAGATTACAGGCATGTACCAATGTGCCCTACCCTTTTTTAATTTTGAGACCGGGTCTTGCTAAATTGCTGAGGCTGGCCTTGAACTTGGCAATCATCCTGCCTCCGCTTCCCAAGTCTGAGATTATGGGTGTGCACTACCAGGGTGAGGTCCTTAGCTGCCTTTTGTCTCCTGGAGATCCCCTGGCTCCCTCACTATTGACCTTCCTGGTCTATCTGGTGTGGACTCTGAGTCTAAGACATGCTCAGAGCAGAGTCCACAGAGGGCAACAGAACCACCAATTTGGGGAATTGGATCCTTTGCACACTCAGGTAGGTCTGCAAGAGCTGATCCTACAAGGGTTTCGGGAACTTGGTATAACCAGGCACAGGCACATTAAGTTGGAAATATCATGAACTCTGGGCACCCTTTTTTTTTTTTTTCTTGTACTCAGGATTGAACCCAGGGGTATTCTACCTCCCAGCTCCACCCCCAGCCCTATTTTTTATTCCTTATTTTGAATCAGGGTCTCACTCAGTTGTGGAGGGCCTCACTAAGTAGCTGAGGCTGGCCACAAACCTGCAATCCTCTTGTCTTAGCCTCCCAAGTACTGACTGGGATTACAAGTGTGCACCACCATGCCTAACTGGCACCCTTTTTTGAAATGATGCTCTCGAGATGGGCTCTTCGTGCCAGCTTTTCAGTGAGAGCAAGCCCTAAAAAATAAACTCTTAAGTCAGGCGTGGTGGCATACGCTTGTAATTCCTGTACTTGAGAGGCTGAGACGGGAGGATCACAGGTTCAAGGCCAGCCTCAGCAACTTAGTGAGGCCCTCAGGGACTTGGTGAGACCTTGTTTCATAATAAATAAAAAGTGCTGGGGGTGTGGCTCAGCAGTAGAACACCCCTGGGTTCAAGCCCCAACACAACACACACACACACAAAAAGGAGTAAGCCCTTATGAAAAATAAAGCCAGTTTGGTTTTGTGTTTTTGTTTATGGTACTGGGGATTGAAACCAGGGGTGTTCTACCTCCAAGCTACACCCCAACCCTATTTTATTTTTTATTTTTAAACAGGGTCTCACTAAGTTGTTAAGGGCCTAAGTTCCTGATTCTGACCTCAAACCTGCAATCCTCGCTCGGCCTCCCAAGTACTGGGATCAAAGCATGTGCCACCATGCCTGGCTATAAAGCCAGTTTTAAAAGAAGCCCAAGGAGGTTTTTCCTGGCCACCCTGTCGCTGGCTGCAGTACCTGCAGTAACAGTGGTGACGAGGGTGGCGGACACCTGCTGCCTTCTGAATAGAGCACCTGCTTCCCACTTGTAATCATTTCAGGCTGCCCTGCAGAGGTCTTGGAGTTCACTGCCATCCGTGGACCTTGTCCTTGTTCATCCCGAGGCTAGCAGTGGAAATGCCAGGACGCGTTGGCCTCATCACTAGGTGCCCCACCAAGAGGAGATGAGTGTTTGAGAGACCGTGACCTCTAAAAGGGCAGGCTGTGGCTGGGGAAGCCAGTTAGAGACGAGGCCTCGCTGTGCCATCCTGGGTTAAAGTTTGCCCAGGGACCTTTCTTCGTGTCCATTCTTTCTGGAGAATGGGCAGGGACACCGGAAGTAGAGACATTTAGTCATTAGCTTGCTCTTTTTTTTAAATTGGTGAATTGTAATTATACATCATAGTGAGGTTCGGAATGATAGAAGCACACATGCTCACAGCACTCATGTGATTCCCTCCGGGTCCCACCCCGCTCCCTCACCTCCCTCCCATGCATAATATTAAAAATTGGTATTGATAACTTCATAATGAATATAGGATTATTTGAACTGTTTCCATCATATCTCCCCTTTCACTTCCCACCCCCTCCCCCAAATCCCCTTCTACTGTTTTACTAGTGTCTCCCTTCATTTATATGAAGTCCTCTTGTTCCCCAGTTTCTCTCTACCTTCCACATAGGAGTGAAAACATATGCCCCTTGACTTTCTGGGACTGGCTGATCTCACTTAGCAGAATGTTCTCCAGTTCCATCCATTTTCCTGCAAATGACATAATTTTGTTCTTTATGGCTGAGTAAAATTCCATTTGTGTATATCCCATAATTTCATCATCCATTCGTCTGTTAACTGTTTTTCTGGGGTTTTTTATTTATTTTGTGTGTGTGTCTGTGTGTGTGTGGTATGCTGGGGATTGAACCCAGGAACATTCTACCTCCAAGCTACACCCCAACCCTATTTTATTTTTTATTTGGAAACAGTCTCGCTAAGTTGATGCATGAGTCTCATTGAGTTGCTGAGGCTGGCTTCAAACCTGTGATCCTCCTGTCTCAGCCCCCAAGTACTGGGATTACAGGTGTGTTCCACCACTCCCAGCTCACAGCTCAATCTATATTTTATTTTATTTTATACTTGTGGTACTGGTGATGGAACCCAGGGGCATTCTACCTCTGAGCTACACCCCCCAGCCCTATTTTATTCTTTATTTTGAAACAAGGTCTCACTAAGTTGTGGAGGCCTCACTAAGTTGCCAAGGCTGGCCGCAAACCTGTGATCCTCCTGTCTCAGCCTCCCAAGTACTGGGATTACAAGCGTGCGCCACCATGCCCAGCACAGCTCACTCGTAAGACCGTTTCTTCCCATCCTGACGTTTGTAAAAATGTACTTCACCTCACTGCTCACGCGTCTCACACCTGTGCACTCACATCAGCCACTGGTCCCTGTCATGTCCAGATCCAAGGAGCCTTAGAATGAAGGAAATGCGGCAGAAGTTGACGGTAGCCACCGGCCTGGGGCCAGTTGCTCACCAATGCTCCTCCGCACCCGGGCAGAGTAAGCAAGAGGGAGCCGTGCTTGCAGAAACCAGGTCTGCACTTGGGCCCCTGAAGAGCAGGTCTATGTGCCCACCGCAGGATGGGGCAGAGTGGAGGGTGCTGCGGAAGGGACCCCTGCTGCTTCCTTATTGGGGTTCCGCCCCCCCTCCCCTGTCTGGCTTCCCCCAGCACTTTCTCACATGCAGAGACGCCACCCGCCCCAGACATCTCATCCTCCCTGGCCTGGCAGCCTGTGGCACTTTGTCCAGGGTGAGGCCTGCCTACCACTGGGATGCTGCAGCTTTCTGGGTGTTGACTAATGGCTGCCAGGGGGGATGCATTTGCTACACCAATCCTTCCCTTGGCTGCTTCTCACCCGCCCACCGTTATTTATGTCCTCAGATGCACTCCGGGATCTGTTTCACCCTGGAAGCCATAGAATGCTAAATATCACTGTGGCTAGTCATGCTATTTGTTTGCTTCAAGTGGGCACAGCAGGTGTAGCCAGGGTGATGACTGCCGAGTTGCCTATTTAGGAGAAAACCCACAATTTGCAGGGTGCAATGGCACACACCTGTAATCCCAGTACGAGAGAGGCTGAGACAGGAGGATTGCAGGTTTGAGGCCAGCCTCAGCAGTTTAGCAAGACCCTCAGCAACTTAGCAAGACCCTGTTACAAATAAACAACAACAAAAAATCCTGACGGTGTAACTCAGAATGACCCTGGACTGAATCTCTAGTACCAAAAAGAAAAGAAAAACCACAATTTGTTCCAACAAGCCACTGCAAATTAAGGTTCAGAGCACTTTTCTGTAGTTTTTTACTTTCTGTCCCTTGTGCCTATGAACTAAGTTCAAGAGATCAGACTTCTGCCTCCCATCTCCAGAAGTCTGGCAGAGGTTTTGGGGTGCTGGGGGATCCCACGTGTGAGATTGGGGTGGCCAGTGAGCCAGTCGGGTGATGGCTTCCAAATCCCTATAAGTCGCTGGGCTCCCAGGTTTTAAGTGATAATCAGATTCTACAACAGAAGGCTCAAGATCTAGGAGGTGGGCCTCCTGGTCCCACGTCCGGTGTCAGGAAGGCACTTGCCCTAGGAGCAGGGGGAAGACACGCCGTCCCCAGTGCAGGAGGCTCTGCACTGTGCTGGCCCAGCCGGCCCAGGCCCCTGACCTGCTGGTGACCTCCTGCCTCTCTTGGGGCCACAGCTGCCACCTCCACAGCCAGGAGGTCCATTGAGCACGAGCCGGAGGGACCAATGTTGGCCTCCAGAATAAGGGGAGGTAGCTGGGCACACAATGACACCTGAGAGCCAATGACACCTACTGTTTGTTTGTTTGTACTGGGGATGGAACCCAGGGGCATTCTACCTCCGAGCTACACCCCCAGCCCAATTTTTTATTCTTTATTTTTGAAACAGGGTCTCACTAAGTTGCAGAGGGCCTCACTAAGTAGCTGAGGCTGGCCACGAACCTGGATCCTCCTGTCTCAGCCTCCCAAGTACTGGGATTACAAGCGTGCACCACCGTGCCCAGCTTATTTGTTTGTTTATGTATTTATGAATTGTTTGGGTTTTTTTGCGGTACCGGGGATGGAACGCAGGGGCGTTCTACCTCCGCACTACACCCCCGGCCCTATTTTTTATACTTTATTTTGAAACCGGGTCTCACGAAGTTGCGGAAGGCCTCACTAAGTAGAGAGAGGGAGAGAGACAGGGAGAGAGAGAGAGAGAGAGAGAGAGCTGAGGCTGGCCGCGAACCCGGATCCTCCGGTCTCCACCTCCCAAAGTACTGGGATTACAAGCGTGCGCCACCACACCCGGCCTGAATTGTTTGTTTATTGTTTATTTATTATTGTTTATTTGTTTGTTTATTTATGAATTGTTTATGTATTTATGAATTGTTTGTGTATTTATGTATTTATGAATTTAGTGGTCCTGGGGATTGAACCCAGGGGCTCTCTACCTTTTTATTTTGAAACAGTCTCCTCGCTAAGTTGCCCAGGCTGGCTGCAGTCCTCCTGCCTCAGCCTCCCAAGTAGCTGGGATTGCAGGCATGTACCACCATGCCCAGCTTGCTTCCATTTACTGAGGGCCTACTGTGTGCACGTCATTGTGCTGACACTAGGTGCTTTTTCTCATTCAGCTGCCATGAGGTGGGTGGTGGTGGTGTCCTTGGATGCAGAGACAGGGAATTGAACCCAAGGACATTCTACCTCTGAGCTCCACTCCCAGCCCAATTTTTTATTCTTTTATTTTGAAACAGGGTCTCACTAAGTTGCGGAGGGACTCACTAAGTAGCTGAGGCTGGCCACGAACCTGAGATCCTCCTGTCTCAGCCTCCCAAGTAATGGGATTACAAGCGTGTGCCACCACGCCCGGCTCCCATTTTATTTTTCATTTTGAAACAGGGTCTCCATGAGCTGCCGAGGCTGACCTCAAACCTGCCATCCCAGGAAGCTTTGTTTATGGTCCACAAATCCTTGATAGACTTCAGAGCCGATGAGGGATCCAAGGATTCTATCAGGTTCTGTAGACTCGGTCAAGGCGGCCCAGAGGACATAATTAGAATACAACACCCATGTACATTTTTCTCCTGGGTTTTTCAGAAAATTCCTCTAATCTGCCCCATATTACTGTAGAAACTCAATTTGTCTTTGATCTATACACTATGAGCTTGCCTTTAGACCCTCTGTACGCCGCCTCATCCGGTGTGTGCGCATGCGTGCTCACTCTTTTTTTTGTGATACTGGGGATTGAACCCAGGGACATTCTACCTCGGAGCTCCACCCCCCAGCCCCATTTTTTATTCTTTACTTTGAAACAGGGTCCCACTAAGTTGTGGAGGGCCTCACTAAGTAGCTGAGGCTGGCTGTGAACCTGCAATCCTCCTGTCTCAGGCTCCCAAGTACTGGGATTACAAGTGTGTGCCACCACGCCCGGCCTCTTTTTTTTTTTTTTACTTGGGTTTTAACCCAGGGGCATTCTACCTCTGAGCCACCCCAGCCCTGTTTTATTTTTATTTTATTCATTTATTCATTCATTCACTGTGGTACTGGGGATTGAACCCAGGGGCATTCTACCTCCGAGCTACACCCCAGCCCTATTTTTTATTCTTTATTTTGAAATAGGCTCTCACTAAGTTGTGGAGGGCCTCACTAAGTAGCTGAAGCTGGCCGCGAACTTGTGATCCTCCTGTCTCAGCTTCCCAAGTACTGGGATTACAAGCATGCGCCACCACACCCGGCTGCCCAGCTTTATTTTTTATTTTGAAACGGTCTCACAAAGTTGCTGTGACCCTCCTGTCTCTGCCTCCCAAGTACTGGGATTACACTGGCATGCACCACCATGCCAGATTATTTTTCATTTGAAACAGGATCTCACTAAGTTTCTGAGGCTGGCCTGGAACCTGTGATCCTCCTGTCTCAGCCTCCCAAGTACTAGGATTACAGGTGTGCACCACCGTGTCCCGCTGAGGGCTCCCTTCTTTTTGACTAAGGTTGTTTGTTTTGTGTTGAATGTAGTCATCTACCTGGAAGCCTGCAATTTCTGTCTCTTCTGTTTGCGCTGACACCTTCCTTAAATGCAGAAATGGGCTTTGCCCAGTGGTGCCCCT
The DNA here is from genome assembly GCA_004027185.1 of Glis glis. Classification (NCBI taxonomy): domain Eukaryota; kingdom Metazoa; phylum Chordata; class Mammalia; order Rodentia; family Gliridae; genus Glis; species Glis glis. Next base: position 20,339 of record PVJS01022759.1, read on the forward strand.
GCTGCCCTACACTTCCACTCTGCTCTAACAGCTGAGCTGAGCTGGCTCTGTGGCGCCCCTGTTGTCCCAGCTGCTCAGGAGGCTGAGGCGGGAGGATTGCTGGAGCCCCGGAGTTACAGGCTTGCCTGGGAAACACAGCGAGACCCTGTCTCTAAATAGATAGATGAGCTGGGCATGATGATGCACGCCTATAATCCCAGTACTTGGGAGGTTGAAACAGGAGGATTGCAGGTTCAAGGACAGCTTCAGCAACTCAGTGAGACTTTTAGCAACCTAGCAAGACCCTGTTTTTTTTTTTTTTTTTTTTTTTTTTTTGCGGTACCAGGGATTGAACGCAGGGGTGTTCTACCTCCGCGCTACGCCCCCGGCCCTATTTTTTTATACTTTATTTTGAGACCGGGTCTCATGAAGTTGCGGAGGGCCTCACTAAGTACAGAGAGAGAGAGACAGGGAGAGAGAGAGAGAGATAGATAGAGAGAGAGAGAGAGAGAGAGAGAGCGCGTGTGCATGCACATGTGAGCGCGTGCGCGAGCTGAGGCTGGCCGCGAACCCGGATCCTCCGGTCTCCGCCTCCCAAAGTACTGGGATTACAAGCGTGCGCCACCACGCCCGGCGACCCTGTTTCAAAACAAAAAATAAAAAAAGCTGAGGGTGTAGCTCAAAGGTAAAATGCCCCTGGGTTCAATCCCCAGTACCACAAAAATAAAATAAAATAAACAAATGATAGATAGATGTATAGATGTATAGATACATAGAAGACGAGTGGGTGGTTGGATAGATAGATTGATGGATAGATGATAGATAGATAGATAGATAGATAGATGATAGATAGATGATAGATGGATGGGGGTGGGTAAAAGGATGAATAGATAATAGATACATAGATGATAGATAAAAGGTGATAGGGCGCCAGGCGTGGTGGCGCACGCTTGTAATCCCAGTACTTTGGGAGGCGGACACCGGAGGATCTGGGTTTGCGGCCAGCCTCAGCTCTCTCTCTCTCTCTCTCTCTCTCTCTCTCTCTCTCCCTCTCTCTCTCTCTCTCTCTCTCTCTCTCTCTCTCTCTCTCTACTTAGTGAGGCCCTCTGCAACTTCGTGAGACCCGCCCGGTTTCAAAATAAAGTATAAAAAATAGGGCCAGGGGTGTAGTTCGGAGGTAGAACACCTCTGGGTTCAATCCCCGGAACCGCAAAAAAAAAAAAAAAAGGTGATAGGTAGATAGATGATGGATGGGTGGATGGATGAATGGATACATAGAAGGTGAGTTTGTGGGTGGGGAGGTGAATGATAGATGGGTAGATGATAGATACATAGAGAAATAAATGATAGAAAAATAGATGATATATGGATAGGCAGATGGTTGGATGGATGGATATATTCATAGAAGGTGAGTGGGTAGGTGGATGGATGAAAGTAGATAGGTGGATAGATGGATAGATAAATGATAGATAAATACATAATTGACAGATGATAAATAGGTATATGATTAGTGGGGTGGATGGATGGATGGATGGATGGATGGATGGATGGCTAGCTACATAGACAGTGAGTGGGGTTGGATGTGGTGGTGCACACTATTTTTTTTTTTGTGGTACCGGGGATTGAACCCAGGGGCGTTCTACCTCTGACCTACACCCCCGACCCTATTTTTTATCCTTTATTTTGAAAACGGGTCTCACGAAGTTGCGGAGGGCCTCACTAAGTAGCTGAGGCTGGCTGCGAACCCGGATCCTCCGGTCTCTGCCTCCCAAGTACTGGGATTACAAGCATGTGCCACCACGCCTGGCAGTGGTGCACACTATAATCCCAGTACTTGAGAGTCCGAGGCAGGTGGATCGTATGTTTGAGGCCAGCCTCAGCAGCTTAGCAAGACCCTGTTTCCAAATAAAAATTTAAAAAGGGCTGGGGATGTAGCTTGCAGGTAAAATGCCTCTGGGTTCAATACCCAGTACCAATAAAAAAAAAATGAGTGGGTGGATAGATGACTGATAGATACATAGATAGATGATAGATGGGTGGGTGAATGGATGGATAGATAAATGATATATGGATGGGTAGATGGATGGATGGATAGATATATAGAAAGTGACTGGGTGGGTGAATGGATGGGTGGATAGATGATAGATAGATGATGATAGATAGATAGATAGATAGATAGATAGATAGATAGATAGATGATAGATAGATGATAATTGGGTGGGTGGAGGGTTGGATAGATAGGTGATAAATAGATGATATATGGATGGGTGGATGGATGGATAGATACATAGAAGGTGAGCAGGTGGATGAACGGATGGGAGGGTGGGTGGATGGATGGATGGATGCATGATAGTCACTGAGTCATCAGAGACCCCCTTGGCCCCTCCTTTCTCCATCTCATTTCCAGACCCTCTCCTCTCGGTTAGCAACTCCAAATACACAGCCTGCTGCCCCACACACACACTCACACACACACACCAGAAGAGCATGTGGCCAGGAAGGAAGTGCTACTTTGGTGATTTGACCCTTTCTGGACATAAAGCAGCAAACAGTTCAAAAGGTTCAAGTGCTGTTCCCAAGCCAGTCTGCAGAGGATTCCAGAAGCTCTTCGTAGAAAAGATCGGAGCTGGCCAGAGCGTGGGCAAAAGTCCTGGGTGCTGCTTCTCCGATTTGGGCTGGGGTCATCCCTGCCAGATGTAGATCCCTACAGATGTTGACTATCACAACTGGAGGGAGGGGTGGGCTGCTGGCATCTGGGGGCAGAAGCCAGGGATGCATTCACCATCCCACCAGGCCCACAACAGCCCCACCACGGACGATGCTCCAGCACCAAGTGTCTGCGGGTGGAGGCCCAGGAGCCCTGAGATTCTGTGTCTGTGAATTAGCATATTCCCCACAGTTTACTTTAACCCAAATCAATCCTCCCAGCACGTTCACAGTCATTTGCAAACACGCACAGAGCACTGACACTTGTGTTCCCCGCTGAGGTCACAGGAGGCGAGCTCTGCCTTCCTGCCTCCGCTCTCCTGCTGTGAACAAGTGTCCTCAAGGTTTCCTGAGCTCACGCTCTTCCTGTGTGTGTGCTTCTGGTCCATGACGTTGCCAGTGAAGACGCCCCAAGCTCAGTGCTGAAGGGCCGACTAGCGCTTCTCAGCACAAGAGGGCTGCCAGGTGCCTTGTGGAGAAAATGTATTTGTTGGTTGGGCTCCGTTCAAGCCCGAGTTATGGCGCGTTGGCTGTGAGTTCAAGGTGAATGAATCAACGATAGATGATGATAGATAGATACATACATAGATACATAGATAGATGATTGAATGGAGAGGGAATTCTACCTCTGAGCCCAAGCCCTATTTTATTTATTATTAGTGTTATTATTATTGATACTGGGGATGGAACCCAGGGGCATTCTACCTCTGAGCTACACCCCCAGCCCTATTTTATTTTTTATTTTGAAACAGGGCCTCACTAAGTTGTTGAAGTTGACCTCAAATCTGTGATCCTCCTATCTCAGTCTCCCAAGTACTGGATTACAGGTGTGCACCACCAAACCCAGCTTCAACGATAAATATTAAATGAGGTATCTTTAAAGAGAAACTCATAAAGCAAGGTTATATTTTGATCAGTTGATGAAAATCTAGGGATTAGGCTTGTGAGAACCTGACCTTGCGTTTCTCCTAGAGCAACCGCTCAGTATTTACTACTCCAGTATTAGCGGTGACTTTCTTCTTTTTTTGGGGGGGGCGGGGAGAGTGGTACTAGGGATTGAACCCAGGGGCAATCTACCTCTGAGCTACACCCCCAGTCCTATTTATTTATTTATTTATTTATTTATTGTGGTACTGGGGATTGAACCCAGGGGCATTCTACCTCTGAGCTACACCCCCAGTCCTATTTTATTTTTATTTGGAAACAGGGTCTTGCTAGGTTGATGAGAGTCTCACTACTTGCTGAGACTGTCCTCAAACCTGCGATCCTCCTGTTTCAGCCTCTCAAGTACTGGAATTACAAGGGTGCACCACTACTCCTGGCTCTATTTTTTATTTTTGAAACAGAGTCTCACTAAGTTGCTGAGGCTGGCCTCAAACCTGCTATCCTCCTGTCTCAGCTTCCCAAGTACTGGAGTTATAGGCATGTGCCTCTGTGCCTGGCTTAGGAAGTAACTTTGTGTGTGTGTGGTACCGGGGATTGAACCCAGGGGCGTTCTACCTCCACGCTACGCCCCCGGCCCTATTTTTTATACTTTATTTTGAAACCGGGTCTCACGAAGTTGCGGAGGGCCTCACTAAGGAGAGAGAGAGAGAGAGAGAGAGAGAGAGAGAGACAGGGAGAGAGAGAGCTGAGGCTGGCCACGAACCTGGATCCTCCGGTCTCCACCTCCCAAAGTACTGGTGTTTCAAGCGTGTGCCACCACGCCCGGCTCTATTTTTTTTTTATTATTTTGAAACAGGATCTCACTAAGTTGTGGAGGGCCTTGCTAAGTTGCTGAGGATGGCTGAGAACTTGCGATCCTCCCATCTCAGCCGGATTACAGGTGTGTGCCACCACTCCTGGCTAGAGGTGACTCTTTAGAACATAGCTACTGTGAACAACGAACCGGCTGACCGTAGGAGTTGCGGGACAGGTTTGGGTGTGAGGTCACCTGTAGCTGCCGTGGGGCCCAGTCACCTGAGGACAGAGTCACGGCTCAGGGCCTGATCCCCTTCTCCACCGCGGCCCCTCCCTGTGCTGTCCTGACTTTCTGAGCCTCGGCTTCCTGTTCAGTGGGGACCACCGTGCAGGAGGTGACCATGGGAAGTTCCCTCACAGTACAAGCTGAAGGAATGGTGACAACATGTGTATTTTGTCCTCCACAAGAGCAGCCCACACTCAGTGTGAAGATCCCGAAGATGCTCCAGGTCCTGCTAGACAGCTTCTGGAAGATTCTTACCAACTGCTCCCTTCCCCATCCTGTCACCTATCTCTACTGTCAATGTGGGAAAGGATTTATTAAAGCACGGCCAGGTCACCCATGAGGACATATCTCGGGCTGGCCCTTGGAGCACCCAGTCAGCTGCAGGCAAATCAGGGACAGCCATAAGCACCCCCCACGGGTAAAGGGTGGACGGACATGGGCGTCCATGCAATGGAATGTCAGCCCTAAGAGGAATGACATTCTGACAGGAGCTACAGTGTGCCTAATCCTGAGAACATCACGCTGAGGAGAGAAGATGGCCACAAAGGGCCACAGGCTCGGTTTTCCTTTCTTTTTTTTTTTTTTTTTTTTTTTTTTTGGTACCGAGGATTGAACCCAGGAGCATTCTACCTCTGAGCTATATCCCCAGCCCTTTTTATTTTTTATTTGGAAACAGGGTCTCACTAGGTTGCTGAGAGTCTCAATAAGTTGCTGAGGCTATCTCCAAACTTGCGATCCTCCTGTCGTAGCTTCCCAAGTTCTGGGATTGCAGGTGTGTGCCACCACGCCCAGCGACCACAGATTCTTGTTCATTGAGATTAAATGTCCAGGATGTGTAAATCCATTGAAGCAGAAAGCAGATCTGTGCTTTCCCTAGTGGGGGATGAGGCTGTTGAGGTTTCTTTTTGAGGTGATGAAAATGTACTAGAATCAACTGTGATGATGGATGTAGATACATGCCAATTCACTTTTTTTTTTTTTTTTTTTTTTGGCGGTACCGGGGATTGAACACAGGGGCGTTCTACCTCCGCACTACGCCCCCGGCCCTATCTTTTTATACTTTATTTTGAGACCGGGTCTCACGAAGTTGCGGAGGGCCTCACTAAGTAGAGAGAGAGAGAGACAGAGAGACAGAGAGACACACACACACAGGGAGAGAGAGAGAGAGAGAGTGTGCGCGTACGTCCACGTGCGCGTGTGTGAGCTGAGGTTGGCTGCGAACCCGGATCCTCTGGTCTCCGCCTCCCAAAGTACTGGGATTACAAGTGTGCGCCACCACGCCCGGCTCACTTTTTATTTTTTGTTTGGAAACAGGGTCTCTCTAGGTTGCTGAGTCTCACTAAGTTGCCGAAGCTAACCTTGAACTTGCAATCTTCCTGTCTCAGCCTCCCAAGTACTGGGATTACAGGCATGCACCACACCCAGCTAGGATTGTACCCTTTCAATGGATGAATTGTCTTGGATATAAAATATCTCAAAGAAGCTGTATTATTATTATTATTATTATTATTAGTAGCAGTAGTAGTAGTATTTGTGATACTAGATATTGAACCCACTGAGCTACACCCCCAGCCCTTCGATTTTTTTTTTAAACAGGGTCTCGCTAAGTTGGTGAGGGTCTCGCTAAATTTCTGAGGCTGTCCTCGAACTTGCAATCCTCCTATCTCAGCTTCCCAGGAACTTCAATGAAGCTGTTATTTTGTTGTTGTTATTGTTGTTATTTTGGGTACTGGGGATTGAACCCAGGGGCATTCTACCTCTGAGCTACACTCCAGTCCTATTTTGTTTTTTATTTTGAAACAGGGTCTTGCTAAATTGCCGAGGCTGGACTTGAATCTGCAATTCTCTTGTCTCAGCTTCCCAAGTAATGGGTTTATAGGCATGTGCCACCTTACATAGCTCAATGAAGCTGTGTGTGTGTGTGTGTGTGTGTGTGTGTGTGTGTGTGAGAGAGAGAGAGAGAGAGAGAGAGAGAGAGAGAGAGAGAGAGGACTATGAAGGCCACACTTCCAGGGCATCGGTCCTGCTTGCAGAAAGTTGTCTGTAGCCAGGTATATAGGTGGTGGCGCACGCCTGTAATCCCAGTACTTGGGAGGCTGAGACAGGAGGATTGCAGCTTCTGAGGACAGCCTCAGCAAGTAGTGAGACTCTCATCAACCTAGAGAGACCCTGTTTCAAAATAAAAATAAAATAGGACTGGGGGTATAGCTCAGAGGTAGAATGCCCCTGGGTTCAATCCCCAGTACCACAAAGACAAAAATAAAACAATAAAGTTACATTAAAAATGTTTTAAAAATAAAAAATAAGGGGTGGGGTTGTAGCCTGGAAGTGGAATGCCCCTGGGTTCAATTCCCAGTACAAAACAAAACAACAAGAAGGTTGTCTGGAGCAGGTCAGGTGGCCCCACACACTGGGTCTCCAGATGCTGCTCCAGGCGGGAGCTGTCACGTGGAGGAGGAGGAGGGTTCAGGTCACATCACCCAGCTCCTGGCAGCGGGAGCCTTTGAGCAAAGCCTGTTGAGGCCTGGGTCCTGCCCAGCTGTGACTGTGACCCTGACAGGCCTGGCGGGATGGGCCGTGCAGCAACTACTGTGATGACAGATGTTCCTGGGAGCGACCCCTCCCCCAGACACCCCACAAGCTACGGAATCAGACAGTTCCCACTCCCTAAGGCCACAGGCAGGACTGATAAAAACAGTCCTCTCTCATTCATCCTTTGCTTAAGCACCACCTAGCAGGGCCCTCCTGGGAGACGGCTGGCTGCGGCCACCTGCTCGAAATGCTCGAAATGCTCGAAAGCGCTGCTTGCTACAGCTGGGCGGGCCTGGCCACGGCGCACGCTGGGTCCCTTGTTCCCTCCAGTGGACATGAGCCCAGACGGGGTGGCCGGGCTTTCCTCTGTCCCCTACCCTGGCCAGACCCGTGCTGGGCAAGAGTGCTCCTGGCCTTGCTGTGGGGACCACGGGTGGCCCAAGGGAGGAGGCTGTGCATGCAGAGAGTCCTGGGCACTTGGAGAGGGAGAATTTCGGGACAGGTTCTACAGAGGGAAGCAGCTCTAGTCTCAGAGGTTGGTTGGTTTGTTTGTTTTTGTTTTGGATACTAGAGATTAAACTCAAAGAGCAGTCTACCTCTGAGCTACATCCCCAGCCCAGTTTTATTTTTATTTCAAAACAGGGTCTTGTGCAGGGCATGGTGGCGCAGCCTTGTAATCCGGTACTTGGGAGGCTGAGACAGGAGGATCGCAGGTTCGCGGCCAGCCTCAGCAACTTAGGCCCTCCGCAACTCAGTGAGACCCTGTTTCAAAAATAAAGAATAAAAATCCCCAGTACCACACACACACAACACACAAAAACAGGGTCTTGTTAAGTTGCCAAGACTGGCCTCAAGCCTGCCATCCTCATGTCTTGGCCTCCCAAGTACTAGGACTACAGGAATGCACCACCACATCTGGCGATTCTCAGGGTTTGGTAGCACCAAGGAATGCAGGTCTTGTGTCCATCCTGAACTTTCTTCTCCCACGGTTCTGGAGGTGAAAGTGCAAACCTGAGGTGTTGGCAGGGCTGTGCTCCCTCGGGAGGCTGGGCTGGGGCACCTGTCCTGATCCTCGCCCTTCCTGCTTTGGGGGTTCCAGATGGTCCTCCTCAGCTTGTAAGCAGCTCACCTGGGTCTGTGCCTCTGCCTCCCTGCCCTCCTCCCTGCGGCTCTGTGTCCTCTCTCCTTATGAGGACACCGGTCGTTAGAATGAGGGCCTGTCCCTGCCAGGCAGCACCTCATCTCAAGATCCCATGGTCCACTCCGTGGGGACCCAGGCCCAGCTCGCTGTGACCTGAACCCAGTACTCACACCCAGGCTGGGTGCCTGTAGTTTGGGTCTTTTTTTAAAATACAGTATGTGTGGACTACATTATGATGAGAGACTATAATTCACCAATGAAAGTATAAAAATAAATAAATAAATACAGTGTGTGAATAGACAATTTGAGGTGGCTGGCTGGGGGTGCAGCTCAGTGGTAGAGTGCTTGCCTGGCATGCGTGAGGCCCTGGGCTCCATTCCCAGCACTGTAAAAAAAAAAAAAAAAAAAAAAAAAAAGCAGGCATGGCAGCACACACCTGTAATCCCAGTTCTTAGGAGGCTGAGACAGGAGGATCATATGTTCCAGGCCAGCTTCAGCAATTTAGCAAGCCCCTGTTTCAAAATAAAAAGGGCTGGGGGTGTAACTCAGAGATAGAATGCCCATGGGTTCAATCCCAAGTACCCCCTCCCCCCACCCCCCAAAAAAAAGAAAGACAAGGAACCCATAGCCTGGCTATGGAATTCGCTGTCTCTGGCAGTCGGTGTGGGGGCTTCACATTTGCATAAGCCGGGGGAGAGCTGGCTGCAAAAGAGCTATGAGCAAAACTTCCCAACAGCGCCCCAAATGCCCTGCAGCTCTTAAAATAAACCCGGTAGAGGACGGGCCAGCTAGGGGAGGCGCAGCGGCCCAGCCACACGGGGGCTCCATGCAGCCCTCAGTCCTTGCAGTGGCCGCCTGGCTCATGTTTAAACTGGTCCTTGGTGCACAGGGCATACACTCTTCCAAAGCGACAGGCCCAGCCTAGAGCCTCAGCTGTGGGGCAGGAAGACAGGCTCCATGACTTTTGCTATGCGCAGAAGGCCCGCGTCAGAGGCTGTGTGGGATGGTGAGAAAGCACAGGGAGGGCTTTGGCAACAGGAATGAACTCGGTGGGCACAGATGCCCCAGCTACGCATGCAAATGCACGCGCCATGGTTTAGATACGTGTCCCCCAAAGGCCCGTGTGTTGAAGGCTCGGTCCCCAGCTTGGTGTGGTCGGGAGGTGGTGGGACCTTCAGAGGTGGAGGCTCACGGGGCAGAACTCAGGTCACCGAGGACGCGCCTTCGAATGACTGTGGGGCCCCAGCTCCTTCCTCTCTCCTCAGCATCCCAGCCACAAGAGGAACAGTTCCGCCACGTGCTGCTGCCACCACATACTGCCTCAATGGGCCCAAAAGCAATGGGGTCAACTGACTGTGGACCGAACCCCAAAACTGTGCCAAAATAAACCTTTCTCTCTCTCTCTCTCTCTCTCTCTCAGCCAGGAGCATTCTACCTCCAAGCTATACCCCCAAGCCCTTTTTTTTTTTTTTGCAGTACCAGGGATTGAACGCAGGGGCGTTCTACCTCCGCGCTACACCCCCGGCCCTATTTTTTATACTTTACTTTGAAACCGGGTCTCACGAAGTTGCGGAGGACCTCACTAAGGAGAGAGAGAGAGAGTGAGAGAACTGAGGCTGGCAGAGAACCCGGATCCTCCGGTCTCCGCCTCCCAAAGTACTGGGATTACAAGC
>PVJS01022760.1:0-10650 GCA_004027185.1 Glis glis
CCTCCTTCTCCTCCTTCCTCTCTCTCTCCCCCTCTCTCTCTCTCTCTCTCTCTCTCTCTCTCTCTCTCCTCTCTTTTCCCAGCTATGAGAACAACTTTGCTCCATCACACACTCCCTGCCATGATGTACTACCTGGCCATAGGCCCAAAACAACAGGTCCAATTGGTCTTAGACTGAAAACTCCCAAACCAGGAGCCACAATAAACCTTTCTGCTTTTTAAACTAACTTACTTCATGCATTTGTTACATTGATGGAAAACTAACAATGTTCATTTGTATCCCTTCACCCTGGTTCCGGGCAACCACTGATTGGCTTTCTGCCACCATAGTTTTGTATATTATAGAATTTCATAATGGATTTTTATAAGTGAGCCTATAGTCTTAGTATTACGTTAAGTCTCCTGTGATTGACTTAATGTAATACTTTTGAGATGTGTCCACATTGTCATCTATATTAATATTCCCTTTCTTTTTACTGCTGAGTGGTTTTCCATGGTATGGATGTACTATCCTTTGTTTACTCATTCAATAGTGATGGGCATTTTGGTTGTTTCCAGTTGTGGCTATTACGAATCATGCTGCTATGAACATTCATGTGCATATGTTTGAACAAAAATATGCATATGTTTTCATTTCCCTTGTGTAAATACTTGGGAGTAGAATTTCTGGATTAGAAGGTAATGAATCTACTTTATAATGCGATATTGTTGGCCAGGTAGGGTACCATTTTGTATCCCCATCAGCAATGTATGAGCATTCCATTTGCACCATATCCTTGCCAACACTTAGTAGTGTCAGTGTTTATGACTTTATCCATTCTACTGTGTAGTGGTATCTCATTGTATCTTTTAATTGACATTTCTGATGACTTATAAGGTTGAGCATGTCTTCATGGACTTATGAAAAATTGCAAGCAAGTATTCACCAAATGAAGTACCGAAATGCAGTCCTTGGAAACATGATTTGCAAACAGAGAAACTTGAAATTTATCCTTTTGTAGGCAGAGGAGGTACTGAACAAATTAAACAATGAACCCTCAAACAGTACACATTATTAATGCTGCAATTCTATAATTGCATTTTAGAATATCTCAGCTTGCAGGATGAATCATTTGCTGAAGTACCTATTTTTAATTGGATAAATTTATGTTCTGTACTGGAATGAAATGAAATCGAGGAGGCCTATAATTATGTGGGATCGTAAATAGAGACAACTTCTTTGATGAGGTTTTGCTTATGACATACTTGTGGAAGAAAGGTATTCTGAATGAAGGCAAAAAAAGAGCACCTGTGAAAATGTTTGGGTTGAAATATTTACATATTTCAACATGCAAAAGCTTAAAATTGTGAATATCCTTGTACTAGTTTCCTAGGGTTATCATAACAAAATATCACCAATTGGACAGCTTTAACCACAGAAATGTATTTCTCACAGTTGTGGATGCTAAAAGTTCAAGGTCAAGGTGTCCGCAGTTCTGGTTTTTTCTGAAGCCTCTCTCCTTGGTGTTGATGGCCACCTTCTTACGTACTCACATGGCCTTCTGCGTGAGCGCATCCAAGCTTCCCCTTAAAAGGCACCAGTCAGAACTGGGTGTGGTGCCACGTATCTGTAACCCCAGTTACTGGGAGACTGAGACAGGAGGATTGCAGGTTCAAGGCCAGCCTCAGCAACTTAGGGAGACCTTCAGCAACTTAGCAAGACCCTGTTTCCAAGTACAAAATTAAAAGGGCTGAGGTGTAGCTCAGGGGTAGAATGCCCCTGGGTTCAAGTCCTGGTACCAAAAAAAAAATGTCACCAGTCAGAACGGATTAGGGACCATGCTAATGGCTTCATCTTAACTTAAACACCTCTTTAAAGGACCTACCTCCAAATAGTCACATCCTGAAGTACTGAGCATCCAGGCTTCAACATGGGAAATTGGGATGATACTGTTTAGCTCATAACAATCCTCCCTTTAGCAGAGCAGTTTCTGCAGGAGGAGACGTGGTCACCAACATGGAGTGAGGGAAAGTGGAGCAGGAAGTAAACACGCTCTGCTGTGCAACCTGGAACCGCCCTCCTGCTAGACGGGTGTTCACATGTCTCCCCAACCCGCCAGGCTCCAAAGTCCACAGACTCAGACCAACAATAGCCACCTGATCCTCTCACATTGACATTTTTTTAAAAAAATAGCCTTTTCTTGTTTCCAAAAGTAATACATGCTCATTGCAGAAAAAGTCAAACACCAGTGAAGTATATAAAAGAAAATTAATATCATTTCCAAAAAACACACCACCAAGTGATAGCCACTGTTACCACACTGGATATCTATCCGTCAAAATGTTTTTCTATGCAAATACTTTTAATATAAACAATAGAAATCATTATATACACTATTTTCCAGCCTTTTAGATTGTATCTATTTAGCCAGACATGGTGGCACACACTTGTAATCCCAGTACTTGGGAAGCTAAGACAGGAGGATCACAGGTTCGAGGCCAGCCTCAGCTACTTAGTGAGACCCTGTTTCAAAATAAAGAATAAAAATAGGGCTGGGGGTGTAGCTCAGAGGTAGAATGCCCGTGGGTTCAATCCCCAGTACCTCAAAAAATGTATTTATTTAAGGTGCACAACATGATGTTTTGATATTCATAATGAAATTATTGCTTGATCAAACAAATTAATATATCCATCCCCTAATATACTTAGCTTTTTTTCCTACTTAATATATTATGATCATTCTTCCCTTTCAAAGAATAGATTGTCTTAGTCTGTTTTGTGTTGCTATAATAAACTACTTAAGGCTGGCTAATTTGTAAAGAAAAGAGATTTATTTCTCTCACAGTCTGGAGGTCTAGGACATGGCGCAGCATTTGCTTGGCTCTGGTGAGGGTCTTGTGGTGGGTAGCATCACACAGTAGAGACACATGGGAGAAGAGGACTCCAGGGGAGGTGCCAGGCTCACTTGGAACAACCCATTCTTGCAGGAATTAATCCAGCCCCATGAGACAGCATTACTCCATTCATGAGGGTGGAGCCCCCATGATCTATCTACTTCTACGAGGATACAACTCTGAAAGATTCCACCACCTTAACACTGCCTGTGACTCCAAGACACTTTGGGGACAACCCACATCCAAACCACAACATAGATCTATTAGGACATATTAAGATCCAGGCTGGCCACTTTCATACCTACCATAAGACTGGTTTTACTTAGACTCATTGCCATGTGGTTGAAATTTCACCACCGAAATATGCAAAGACCACTCAGTTCTAAGCAGAGTCCAAACTTTAGCCCATTTTTTCCCAATCCTCTGCCTAAATATGGGGTGCATAGATTGCCAAACGGCACCAAGTCCCAGGTCAGGGAAGCTTTCTCAGTGAGTTGGGAGTAGACATAGGGGATGGCCTTTCCAAGGTGGGAGCTCTCAAATTGGCTTTTCTTTAAGCTGAAATTGTGAACCTGGGTCACCCCATCACCATGTGCTTCTCTTACTTAGGACGCCAAAGGTCATCTTTCTTTCCCCCAGTTCTCAAATAGAAAAATAAAAGCAAGTCAGCCAACAAACAAGAACTGTTGAAAAAGAATTTTCAAACATTACACATTCTCCTTTGTTGCTTCAAATGCATGGTTCATCTTCTGGGAATTGGGCCCTGAGGTGAGTTAAATATATATATATATATATATATATATATATATATATATATATATGTTCACATTTGGTGGTGTGTTTTTTGGTAGGGTTGGGGATTTAGCTTGGAGGTAAAATGCCCCTGGGTTCAGTGTCTGGTACCAAAACAAAGAAAAGAAACAAACCACCCCATGTCTTAGTGGCATAAATAACTCCAAGTTTATTTCTCACTCACACTACACAGGCTGGCTGGGATCTGCTTTAGCAATATCATCCCAAGACCCAGGCTGACAGATCTGCCAACATCAGGAAACTGACAGCTGCCCTGTCAGGTGAGGGTTGGGGTGGGACTTCTGTACCCAGAGCCCAACTGGGTAACCAAACTACAAAATACAAGGGCACTGTCTCCAAGAGCACCTCTCTTCTGCATGAACCACTAGCCGCAGGCTCAGCATTCCCCAGTGCCCCTGCTTCTACAAGTCACTGTAGAAGAAGTCTACAGACTCACAGAGCTCAGAGAACGCTGTTAAACTCTCAGTTCCAGTTTACTACAGTGAAAGAACACAGATCAAAGCCAGCTAAAGGAAGAGAGACAGGGAGCAGGATCTGGGAAGATTCCAGACACATTACTCTCCCAGCGTTAGTGTGTGACTACACACACAGGGTACTGCTAGCCAAGTCAGCTCACCTGAGCTTCTGTGTCCAGGTTTTATTGGGGCTCCCTTACAGAGGCATGACTGACTGAAGGATTGTCCTCATGACTGAACTTGGTATCCAGGTTGACTGATACCACATGACCCAAAGTCCTTGTCCTAAGTCACATGACTGGTCTTTCAGATGTGACTAGCCACTGCCTTAAGACTACTGGATATGGCCAGCCCCCACCCTAACCAAAGACATTCCTATCAGGTATGACATAGAAGCTGAGGGCAAAGGCCAGCCTTTTGGGGGGCGAGGCAAGGCCAGCTTCTCTACCACACAGCATATGTCAACACACACGCTGGCTTCTAAAGCTTCCACTCAGAAGTGACACATGCTCACTGTGAACCTCACTGTCATGTGCAGTTAAAATGAAGCAATCAAAAAAATGTAAAGGGATCCATGCTGCGTCCTCTCATTTCATTGGCTAAAGCAAGTTACAAGGGCAAGTCTAACTTCACAGGGGATGGCAAGGTACGTAGCTGATTAGATAGAGGTGATTAGAAATCCAGTCTATCGCGTAAGTATTGTATATATATATTATTTCATTCAATTCTCTCAAAAATCCCCTTTTTGATCTCTGGGTTTTTTTTTTCAGATAAAGAAATGGGGCCACAGAGAGATTAAGTCACACAGTTTGTAAGGGCAGAGCTGAGATGCCTGGGTTCAAGCCCAGGAACTCTAGTCCATGCTCTTTAAGACTGCGAGAGGGAGGAAATCCTATAGCTTCTTCAAATTTCTTCTTTTCTGCATGAAAACAGTCTTGGTGAGTGCGTCTGTGTGGACTAAGCTACGATGCCCTGGGAGTACAGGGGTGAATCAGGTACTTGCCTTGTGAAGCTGATTTTCCTACTTCCTTCTTAGACAAAGGGATTTGTGGGAGGAAATGGGGGCTGGATTAACCAGGCCCCGCTTCCAAACACAATCCCCACCACTACCACTCTATCACCCTCATCACCCCAACAAGGATCTAACCTCAGCCACCCACTTCTTCAGGCTTTGGAAGAGCAAAGAAAGAGTGAGGGGGAACTGGAGTTGTAGAGGAATGAGATGAGGTGAAAGTTACAAAAAGAACCAATGGGATAACTCATTTGCCACTTCTCTTTCCTTCAAAATAGCTAACAAGAGGTACAACCTAGGCACCGCCCAATCTGACGCCAGCTATGAATTATTATTCCACCTGTACTGCTGCTCTCCAGCTCAATATCAGCCCTGTCCTTACCCTTTGCCCTCCAGAGTGGACACTTTTTCTTGAAACTATTGAAAAAAGAATGCATTTTTTTTTTGTACTGGGTTTACAAGGAAGACAAAATGCTGGCAGATATCCTGTCACTAGTAGGGACTGGCCTGTCTGGGAACGAAGCCACTAGAAAGGAATCATGCAAGACAGGAGACATGCAAACCAATCCTGTGACAACATTTGAGCTCCTGGATCCAGCCATGCCTGAGATTTTGGTTGTGTGAACCAAACGATTCTCTTTTCATGGTTAAGAAGTTAAGCTGAGTTTCTGATATTGAGATCAAAGAGTCTTATATACTCACATATTCTTCCCCTTTTTAAAGTTGCAAAGCCAAAGAAGCCACCAGATGCCCTAGACAGGAAAGAGACAAGGTATGTATTTAAGAAATGAGAATCAACCCGAGGAAGGCAAACGAAGCTCATGGGGGATACCAATTTCCTAGGCACCAATTCCTAAAATGACCACCTCTTCTATCCACACTCAGAGCCTGCAATTTTTAGAGAAGCATGACTAGCAGCACAAGAAGGAGTCGGCCACGAGCACGCACAGAGAGACACCAGACCACTGCGTCTCTTATCTCTCCACTAGCAAGATTTAGTACTAGAAAACAGCAGTGAAGTCTCATATTCCTAAAATTCATTATAGCCATAAAAAGCACCACCATATTTTCATGAGCTATTAAAACAAACAGTTAAAAAATAAAGCCCATTTGGTACCCAATATCCTTCACATGATCATATTTTTTCATGTATTTGCAAAGCAACACAATTTGGTGAACTGCAATACATCTTGCTATAACTGATTCTGGTTTCCACATTCTCTTTTGCCTCCAGAAATAATAAATGACAATTTCTCTGGCCATACCATTTATAAAGTGTATACACTTCTATCACAATATGAAATGCATTCTTTCTTTTTTTCTCCTCGCTTTTCTCATCTGGTCTTTCCTTTAAACAATTCTGGATGAAATCTCTACAAACACTAAGTGTGATGGGAGTAAGATAGAATAAAGGAAAGGTGTTAGCATCCATTTGATACCTGTTAGATGTTACTATGGTTTAGTTATAGAATGTCCCCTGAAAGAGCTCATGTATTAATGAAAAAATGTTCAGAGGTTAAATGATTGGATTATGAGGGTTCTAATATCATTGGTAGATAAATCTATTAGTGGATTAATGGATTTATTGGGTGGTAAGGTAGGCAGTAGGGTGTGACTGGAGGAGGTGGGTCACTGGGGGTATGGTCATGAGGATTAAATATACATCCACAAGCCCCCTTCTCAATTAATCTCTCTGCTTCCAGCCTCCATGGTGTGAGAGCAGAGTCTCTCTGTTCGTGCTTTCTCTGCTTCCCACCACCATGCCCAGAGCTCTGCAGACTTCACCTGGCCTAACATGGACTGAAACCTCTGAAATCTCCAGAACGGTGAGGAAAGAAATTTTTCTTCCTCTAAGTTGTGGTCATCAGGTATTTGGAGTCACAACAATGAGGATGCTGACTGAAACAGTAGTCCACATCATGTGTTATTTTATCTCATTTAATGCTGACCCTGATCATTAAAGCAAGTGTTCTTATCCCCATTTTTCTAGCGGGAAAGCCTCAATGAGAGTAAGTTATTTAACCATGTTTAAACTGCTATGAAATAGCTATAGCAAGCTGGGCATGGTGGCACACGCTTGTAATCCCAGTACTTGGGAGGATGAGACAGGAAGATCGCAGGTTGTCTGCCAACCTCAACAACTTAGTGAGGCCCTGCGCAACTTAGTGAGACTCTGTTTCAAAATAAAAAAATAAAATAGGGTTGGCAGTGTGTAGCTCAGAGGTAAAATGTCCCTGGGTTCAATCCCCAGTACCAAAAAATAAAATAAAAAATTAAATAGCTGTGGCAAATACTGTTGGTTGCTTATCTATAACCACTTCCTTCTTTGCTGGCTGAATATGCTTCTCTTTAAGAAAGTTTAAAATGCTGAATACTCATTATCTCAGACTTCTTTGCTGCTAGGGCCTAAGCATATCACCTAGCCAATGGGCCAGAGGGAAAGGCTGCTGGGAGTTTGGGGAACATTTTCTCTCTGATTAGGAAACAAAACAGAACATACACAAGGAAAACCCTCTCCCACTCCCTCTTCTTTTTGTTTTTGGACCATGAGGGTACAAACTTGAAGATGAAGTTGAGTGCTCCAAAACTCTCAAGAGGGTGAAAAGGAAAAGTGCTCCTTAATGACATCTTTGATTCTCTTAATTAGCTAACCACAGAATCCTCCCAACTCAGGACTTAGGATAGTACCTGGTGCACTTCACATTCATCAAATCAATAAATGATTGTATACATTCGTTTTCTGTTGCTATAATAAAATATCCAAGGCTGGGTGCTTTATAAAGAAAAGAGGTTTATTTAGCTCACAGTTTTGGAGACTGAAAGTCCAAGATTGGGCAGCCCAAGTGTTTACCCATTGATGAGGTCCCCCTGGCTGTGTGACAACATGGCAGATGGCACCATGGCAGGAGCGCATGTGAGCAGGAGAGATCACATGGTGAGACGGGAAGCCAGAGGGATTTGGAGACCAGGCTCACTCTTTTATAGAAACTCACTCTCTTGGGAACTAAAGGGGATCTTGAGAGAGAACTGCTTCAGTCTCTTGTGAGAGTGAGTCCCCCAATAACCTAGGTACCTCCGACTAGTCCCCGCCTCTTCCCAGCACGACTATGTTGGGGACCACACTTCCAGCACATAAGACTCTGGGGATCAAACCATACCCAAACCATAGCAATGACTTTAACTTCCAAAGCCCATATTCCTAGACAATAAAGGAAATATCTACTGAAGCTAAATATGCACCTACCCCTTGATCCAGTTTTACTACCAGATACAGAAGAGTAATAAGTATCCTGTGTCCACTAGAGACATGTGCAGAAGTGTTCATAATAACTACAAGCTAGAGGCCACTCAACAGCCCCTTAACAGGAGAATGGACAAATAAACATTGGGATATTAACACCTTGGAATATGACTCTATATAAAAGGACAAACTATTAAAACCCAGGACAGCATGGATAAATCTTATGGACATAATTTTTGAGCAAAAGATCCCCAAAATACAAGAATATATACTGCTTGATTCCTTTAAACAAAGCTTAAAACAGTAAAAAACCAAAAACACTAATTCATGGTGATAGAAGTCAGCAGTTACCTCTGGGGAGGGGGAGGGATATTGACTTGGGAAGGGGTGTAAAGGAATCTTCTGGGGTATTAAAATGTACTAGTTCTTAATCTAAATTGTGGTTACATGGGTTTATTTATGTAAACAAAAACAAAGCATTGAGCTGGACACTTAAAATATGTGCACTTTACTGAATATAAGTCACACCTCAATTTTTTAAAAAGGCCAAAAGATGTTGCTATGTGACATGTACAGGAAACAACTTGGACTCCGTGCTTATTACAGAGGTACAACCTTGAGTGCCTGACAAAATAATATTCCTTAGTAGTCATTAATAATATTCATTTAACCATTAAGTAGGCATTATTAGCTCTATGCCACAAAAGCAAAATATGAGAGTCAGAGAGGGTAAGTGACTATCCAAAGTCACACAGCTAACCAGTGACCACACTGGGATCTGTTTGGCCCTCGATACAAGTTTGGCCCCTAAAGTCCAATACTGTGTTCTCTGTGTTACTATAAAACAGAGAGATGAACCGGGTGTGGTGGCACACACCTGTAATCCCAGTACTTGGGAGGTTGAGACAGGAGGATCGTGGGTTTGCAGCCAGCCTCAGCAAGTAGTAAGGCTCTCTGCAACCTAGTGAGACCCTGTTCCAAAAATAAAGAATAAGGCCGGGTGTGGTGGCGCACGCTTGTAATCCCAGTACTTGGGAGGCTGAGACAGGAGGGTCCAGGTTCGCGGCCAGCCTCAGCTACTTAGTGAGGCCCTCCGCAACTTCGTGAGACCTGGTTTCAAAATAAAGGATAAAAAAGAAAATAGGGCCGGGGGTGTACCTCGGAGGTAGAATGCCCCTGGGTTCAATCCCTGGTACTGCAAAAAAATAAAAATAAAAGAAAATAAAATAAAGAATAAAAAATAGGACTGGGAGTGTATCTCGGAGATAAAATGCCCCTGGAGTCAATCCCCAGTACCACTGAATAAATAAATAAATAAATAAACAAGGGAGATGTCTACATAACCAAAGAATCATTGACACGACCCAGGAATGCTTTCCCGGAGGGTGATCTACAGAAATTGCCTAAATAGAACAGAAAGGGCTGTATGTGCAAAGAGAGTCTATTATAGAGTTTATAATAGTAAAAAACTGGAACAACCTACTTATTCAACATCATATAATGAAGCAAATTATAATATACATGTTAAATAGAAGATTATGCTGCCATTAAAAATTGTGCTCTAGAAAGATGATAGAATGTCTGGGGGTGGAGAAAACTAAGTAGAAATTGCATATACTTTAAGAATACACCCATGCCAGCCAGGTGTGGCAGCGCATGCCTGTAATCCCAGAGACTTTGGAGGCTGGGGTAGGAGGATCGCAAGTGATACCCTGTCTCAAAAATAAAAAATAAATAAATAAATAAAAATGAAAACGAAAAGGGCTGGTGATGTAACTTAGTGGGTGAGCACCCCTAGGTTCAATTCCCAATTCCACAAGGAGGGGGGGGGAATTTATCCATAAAAACTAAACTTAACAATATGGAAGGAAGGATTGGGGCAGGGAAGGAAAGAGGGAGAGGACAGGAACTTTCATTTTTTGCTTTATAAACTCTGTATGTGAGCTGTGAGCTGGGAGTGGTGGTGCATCCTTGTAGTCCCAGTACTTGGGAGGCTGAGACAGGAGGACCACGAAAAAATAGTACTGGGAGTGTAGCTCAGAGGTAGAATGCCCCTGGTTCAATCCCCAGTACACACACACACACACACACACACACACACACACACACAGCCGGATGTGGTGGCCCATGCTTGTAATTCCAGTACTTGGGAGGCTGAGACAGGAGGATTGCAGGTTCGCAGCCAGCCTTAGCTACTTAGTGAGGCCCTCCGCAACTTAGTGAGACCTTGTTTCAAAATAAAGAATAAAAAATAGA
>PVJS01022760.1:10750-30331 GCA_004027185.1 Glis glis
GAGGTAGAACGCCCCTGCGTTCAATCCCCGGTACCGCAAAAAAAAAAAAAAAAGAATGAAAAATAGGGCTGAGGGTGTAGCTTGGAGGTAGAATGCCCCTGGGTTCAATCCCCAGTACCATAAAAAAATAAACTCTGTATTTGGTTTCTTTCCAATGAATACATATAATGTTATGATAATTTTTTAAACTAAGTCATTATAGCAACTGGAAGAAAATTTATAAAATGTTGACAGTGGTTGCCTTTGGATAATAGGATTGGTGAGTTTACTGTGTTTGCTTTTTAAGAGACGGGGTCTTGCTCTGTCACCCAGGCTGATCTTAAACTCCTGGGCTCCACTGACCCTCCCATCTCAGCCTGCCGAGTAGCTGGGACTACAGATCTGCACCACCACACCTGGCTTGGGAGATCTTTTAATGACATCTTTCAGCTTTTCTATACTTTCTAAGATTGCTATGATGAGCATATGTTTCTTTGTATCTGAATTTTAAAAGTTAGCTTATTTCAAGGAGATGATGCATTTGAAAGCACTCCATAATCCATGAAGCACTCATTTTTTTTTCTAGTACTGGGAATTGAACCCAGGGGCATTTTACCTCTGAGCTACATCCCCAGCCCTATTTTTTATTTTGAAATGGGGTCTCACTAAGTTGCAGAGGGCCTCACTAAGTAGCTGAGGCTGGCCACGAACTCAGATCCTCCTGTCTCAGCCTCCCAAGTACTGGGATTACAAGCGTGCACAACCACACCCAGCTATGAGGCACTCAATTTTTAGAGCAATGTTATTAAACTGTAAAACTCATTCAATGCTGGCGATGCTGTTTTGCAGTGGCAGAGAGCAGATCCTCTATCTACTGACCTGAGCACTCAGTTTCACCTTCCAGAAAGTGGGAGGAAGACGAGGTGAAGTGTCGCCACCCACTCAGAGCAATCGCAATGCTTATGAGTGTTCCTGGCAGCATGTCAGGTGTTAGGTTGGAGAAGCATTCCTCGGGGCTGTGCTGCTTGGCCCTGGTTGCACTTCAGAATCACCCGGGGAGTTGTTTTAATGCTCCACCCCAGAGGTAACAAGTCAATTGCTTCACATGAGGACCAGGTACAGGTACTTTCAAAATGCTTCCCAGTTAATGCTAATAAGCAGGACAGTGTGGCCTTACTTAGGGTGATGCTGAGGATAAATTGCCTAGGCCAGCTGCAGGCTAGAGTCCCAGAATTTCTCTGGGAACACATTGTTTGTTACATTGCTTTCCTCAAACCAACCTAAGTTATTTTTTTAGTTAATTAAAATTTTTTAATTTCATTTTAATTGCCAATTATATATTTACAGTTTACAAAGGATGCTAATCAGATAATGTCTTTTGATGATTTCACTCAATTAAGATAATGTATGCAAACTGCAAACAGGTGTGACAGCCTTGTCGCTTCCGGACAGTAAGCAAAGTAGAATGAACAGAAACCATTATGGCCACGTACCACATAATGATGTTTAGGTCAAAGGGCAGTGTGCATGATGACAGTCACAGGAGATTATGATGGAGTAGGAAATTCCTACTACATGGTGACATTATAGTGCTCGTGTCCTGTGCGACACATGACTGACTTGTTTGTGGTAATGCTAGTTTAACAATTCCATGGCGCTGCCAGTCCAATAAAAGCATAGCACATACAATTATGTACAGCATATAATTCTTGATAATGATAATTAACAGCTATGTTGCTGGTTTATGTATTTACTATCCTACACGTTTTACTATTATTTTCGAGTGTACTCTTATTTATTTAAAAAGTCGAACTGCTGGGCGTGGTGGTGCATACCTGTAATCCCAGTAATGAGGAGGCTGAGACAGGAGGATCGCAGGTTTGAGACCAACGTGCAGTAACTCAGCAAGGCCCTGTTTCAAAATAGAAAAATAAAATAGGGTTCGGGGTGTTTTTCAGTAGTAGAAGGCCCCTGGGCTCAATCCCCAATCACACACACACACACACACACACACACACACACACACACACACACAGTAAAACAGCATGCTGTGTTCTGCCAGCAGGAGCCTGGTACACCTCAAGTTTACTCTGTCTCTGTCTCTTGATTGCATCACTTTCTCTTGTGCTTGATTCAATCAACTTGTTTTGGTCATTGTGGCCGAGTAGCCATAGGCTATAGCATATGTATACTTTATAGCCTAGGTGTGCAGCAGGCTCTACCATCTAGGTCTGGGTAAGTATACTCTGTGCTGTTCCCACAATGATGAAATTCCCTGACAACACATTTCTTGGAAGATGTCCCCATCCTTATTCGAAATTTTCCTTTGGAGGGAATTGAGAGAGAAGAGTTTCCCAAAAATCAAATTACCACAGACCTGAACCCAAATACTTTTACCTTCAACCACAATATGTCAGTATCAAGAATTGAGTCACTGCCGGACATGGTGGCTCATGCTTGTAATCCTAGTACTTGGGAGGCTGAGACAGGAGGATCGCAGGTTCAAGACTAGTCTTAGCAACTTAGCAAGACCATGTTTCCAAATAAAAAATAAAATAGGACTTGGAGTATAGCTTGGAGGTCGAATGCCCCTGAGTTCAATCCCTAGCACCACTAAAGAAGGAGGAGGAAAAGTCGGGCGTGGTGGCGCATGCTTGTAATCCCAGTACTTGGGAGGTTGAGACAGAAGGATCGCAGGTTCGCGGCCAGCCTCAACTACTTAGTGAGACCCTCCGCAACTTAATGAGACCCTGTTTCAAAATAAAGAATTAAAAATTGAGCTGGGGATGTAGCTTGGAGGTAGAATGCCCCTGGGTTCAATCTCCAGTACCGCATAAAAAAAAAAGGAGGAGGAGGAGGAGGAAAAGGAGGAGGAGGAGGAGACGATGAAGAGGAGAAGGAAGAGGAGGAAGAGGAGGAGTCATCACCAATATCTTTGAGTCCCAAATGATGCCATGACAACAAAAGAGTCAATGTAGCCTTGCCTGCCTCTTTTTCCCGCTGCAACCAGAACTCCAAAAGCGCTGGGAATATTCTCTGTGTGCAGTTGCATCGCCCAAGAGCGCTGCCTAGAATGGGGCCTGGACACAGAAGTAAGTGTATACTAAATGAAACAATGAATGACTATCTTCTACAAGATAACATTAACCCACTTTACAGCAGGTATCTCAGACTCCAACAGGGAAGCTAACGCAACTGAGATCACAGAACTTGAAAGAGACAGAGCTGTAACCCAAGGGAATTCAGACTGCTGACTCCTACACTACCAGCTGCAGCTTTTTAAAGACCAAGCGTAAGGTCAACACCTTAGAGATCATTTATACGGCAACTCTTCTCTAGATATTATACACGGATATTATCATAGGAGGAATATTGAATAGGAGCTGGCAACAGTGATTTGCTATCATAGTATTTTATTGAAAACAATTTATTTTACCAAGATTTACTTCTAAACTCTTTAGTCTGACTAATGACAACCCTCTGAATGATTCTTTTTTTTTTTTAGAAAAACTATTTTCCTTCCTGGAAAACTCACATAATAGAGTATGTGACAGATCACCATAGTTATACATTTAGATCCACAATTACTAACACAAATAAAAGATAGCTGGAGAGAAGATATCATGCATGCTTTTAATCAGGGAGTAAAAAGACTTCTCTAATCAATGTCTTCCAAAACCATTAACCAAAGTCCTAAAATGAAGCTCAAATAATTGAAAAATGAAAATGATCCATCTACTTATGACAGCGAGATTGCAGTTTTATAAAAAAGTTGAATGCACAGGCGGATGAGAAGGATCGACACAACCATTTGGTAATTGGCTAAATAACAGTCATAGACAAATAGAAGAAATAACTAAATTGAGAGCAGAAGACAGACTTGTCTCCCTTATTGTCAAGAGGCCATATGCATTTGCTACTTTGATACTTAAATCACTAGTTATGCAGAATTGACAGTGGTTAGAGCATTGCAATTCATCTGTCCATCCATCCATCCATCCATCCATCCACGCATCTACTAGATTTAATGGCATGAAACTGCCCATTATTTGATCATTTTTACTTACAAAAAAAGGTAGCTTCATGTAATCCAATACAAAATATTCAATTAACAATGATTAAACAGGCCACCATGCTCCATGTACCATGAGAGTAAGGGTTGAATAAAAAATGCAACTCTCAGTGGGAAAAACACACACCAACTATTTATGAAAGTTATGAATGTACAAAATACTATGGGATTGTGTTGACATATATGCATATAAAATGTAGAGCAATTTGTCAATAGGAATGTGATTGGTGGGATTTTGTGAAATTATGTTTTCCTTTTGCTCATCTGTTTTTAATTTATTTAATGAACATGCATTGTTTTTGTAAAGATTTGAAAATGTACCATAAAGGTTGCAGAATTGATGGCTATTAATAAATATATATATGAGATAGAGGATTTTTTTCAGTACTAGAGTGTTCTACCACAGAGCTACATCCCTGGCCCCCTTAAAATTATTTTGAGACAGGGTCTTGCTAAGTTGCCCAGCCTGGACTTGAACTTTCAATCTTCCTGCCTCAGCCTCCCAAATAGCTGGAATTAAAGGCATGCACCACAGCTCCTGGCAAGATACAGTATTTTAAAGTTAAAATTAATGAAGCAACGTAGGTGAAATAAGTGAGAGACTAAATATATAAACAGACAATGGCCAGACCATATAAAAAATAAAACTCTGACCCACCATCTGCAACCAGCCCATTATCTCTAGCAAACAGCCTAGGAAGCTAAACAATAACCCTTGCAGCAAAACAGCCAGGACTGATGAATAACTGACAGCTTCCCTAATCTTTGTCCCTGCTTCCAGCTCAGGACCAACCAGAGAAAGCCAATTATGTCCCCTAAACCAATTGCATAGGCTGCTGGGCTGCTAGTTATCTCTCTCCAGCCCTAGGTCGGGACTTCCCTTCTTCCTCTGTGAAGCCTTCTGGCTCCTCTGCCTGCCTGGCGTCCCCAACAACATAAGTGATGGTAACTGCCTCCCTTGCTGTCGCAGCTCTGAGTGGATGGCCTTTGCCTGTTCTCCTTTGGTTGGTCTTCGTTTATTCCCATAGAAGAAAAAGAGAAATGGACTCAGGAAGGAGCTTAACACAGAGAATGCCAACGACAAGGTCGCATACTTTTATGAGAAAGGAGGAGCACAGCAACTCCCCATACCCCACCATCGCCACGGACTAGCTGGGTTCTGAGCCCCAGGAAGATGAAGTTATTTTACTTCTTTCTATGTCCTTCTCCATACCCTCTTCCAGTACACTTTGCTCTCAATCCCTTAAACTGAGAAGGAAAATCTAGAGCCATCACCTACTTCTGTTTTGGTGAACTTTGAAGGCTCAATCAGAATCAGGAAGGGGTAGGAGCCAGATTTCATCAGTAGACTATAAACTCCATGAAGGCAGGGAGCATGTCTGCTCGGCAGTGGAGTGATGGGTGTAGTGGAATGATTGGAATGAACACATAATGCCTTCAACTCGTCAGCAGCATGTGGTACCTGCAAGAACATAACTCAGCAACCGGATCATATTAAAAACCTATCTTGTTTCCCTGAAGTTTCTGAACCAAGATACAGTCAGAGAAAACCTATGATCCAACACACCAAATACAGCCCAAATGAACCAGCCATGTAGGAGTCAAAGACTGGTCATCGCTCTCTAATCTGTCCTGCGGTGCTCTGCGCTTAGTTAGATATAGCTGCATTTCTAAATTCCATCTTTCTCTCGTGCTCACTGGATAGTAAACATGAATTGCTATTAATAATAATTTTCCACTGCACGTCCAGAACAATTCATCCAGAGAAAATTGGAACTTCTTCTTTACTGAGGTCCAGTCCCATCAATTTGATGCTCATTTTATAGAAAGGCCATTGAGCAAAATTAATGTACCCAAACAAATAGAGTTTGTCCTTGTAACTGATTCAGAGTATGACAGGAAACAAAAGGGCTGCCTTAATGGCCTCCTCTGGGAAATTTATTTTCAGAACATTGAGTTATTTTCTTCTACTCTACTATATTACAGTAAATTTTTTTAAAAAGAAAGAAAGAAAAATAAAACTTAGTTGTCTGCTTTCATAGAATCATTTTTGAGATCTAGCTTTATTTAAATTCACTTGTCATTGTCCAAGTCAAATTATGCTATAATCTAAGGGTTATTTTACTTTTGCCACTTTGTTGTTTCCATTTTCTTCACATCACCCCCAGCATGGGTTAGCCCCACCCCTTAACATGAAAAAAAATCAAGAACCACCATATGTCAGAAATGAGGGAGCTCGAACCTTAGAAATACTACCATATTTTACCATAGGATAATACTTTGAACTATGCTATGGTTTGGATATGCCCTTCAAAAGTTCATGTGTTGGAAACTTTGTACCTAGACTCACATGTTAATGACATTTGGAGGTGGAGACCATTGAAAGGTAATTCGGATTCGAGGAAGTCTTGAGAATAGGGACTCTGTGATGGCATCGTTGGCTTTATAAGAAGAGGAAGAGAGACCCGAGTTAGTGGGCTTGCTCTGTCTCACCATGTGATGCCCTCCGCCATGTTATAATGCAGCAAGAAGGCCCTCACCAGATACCAGTTGGGACCATGCTCTTGGACTTTCTAGTCTCCAGAACCAGGAGCTAAATAAACCTCTATTCTTTATAAATTACCTAGTCTATGATATTGTTACAGCAACAGAAAACAGACTAAGACAGACTATTATCCCAAAACAATGGTTATCTTTTCCTGTTCTCCTGGAAAGGTCAATGATATTACCTGCCTCACTCTCAGTCATGAGAAAACAAATGTCTTCCCCACAGTCTCTGTGGAGAAAACATTCTATTCCATGGGATCTGCCTGCCTCCTGCCCTCCACCATCATGGCTAAATGGTTCTCAAAGTGGCCAGTCTATGGCTAAGCTATGAAGGGCCAGGCATGAAAAGCCCAAACAGGAAAGATACTGATGAAAGATGCCAACTAGATCTAGAAAATATAGAGAGAACCAGTTGGGTGGCAAGAAGAGATTCTGAAAACTTGCAGAGAGAAGGCATGGCCCTATTACAATGAAGCAGAAGCCCCAAGCTCAGGATGGCAGGCGCAGAGGGTGGGGTCATTGGTGGGCAGGAGCAGGAAGAGAAGAAGAGATGAGACAGAGCTGGGTAGGCAGGGGCAGGAAATCAGTGATCTTGTGCTGTTTAGGAGCAAGGAGAGAACCTAGTTCATGGTCAGGTTTTTTTTGGGCCAGTTCCTGCCATGTGAGCTTTCTCTTATCCTTATCATCATGGGCATACTTAAAAACAAGAACAACCCTGTCATTTAGAGGAATCTTAGTGTGCCTCTCTTTTTTAATACAAAAGAGATACACACACACACACACACACACACACACACACACACACACACACACCTACCTCTAAAAATAAACCTTACCATATCTGGAGGCTCTTAACCTTCCAGCACAAAGAGGAGTAGCCAAGTGGAGAGGAGCCCAAACTTCCAGGCAGGAGTTGTGTATTGTGATCTAGATCTACTACTGTTTGTGGTGTACTCACAGATAAAGGGTTTATCGTCTTTAAGCCCACTACTTCAACCATGACAATCGAGTTGGACGTGATGCGTTCATCTGGACATGATGGATTTATTTTGCCTACTATGTGGCAAGCTCTGCGCTGGCTAATTGGGCACAATGGTGAACTAATTACAATTTGGGGTTCTTATGTTCTGGTTGGCAATACAGAGAGGTAAATAGGTTACTATACCATTGTGTAATGTTAACTTATGTTGGAGGCAAAGACTTGTTTGTTTGTTTGTTTGTTTGTTTATTTATTTATTTGTGGTATTGGGGATTGAACCCAGAGGCATTCTACCTCCAAGCCACAACCCAAGCCCTATTTTTTATTCTTTACTTTGAAACAGGGTCTCACTAAGTTGCTGAGGGCCTCACTAAGTCACTGAGGCTGGCCACAAACCTGTGATCCTCCTGTCTCCAGCCTCCCAAGTACTGGAATTACAAGCATGTGCCACCACGCCCAGCTGCAAAGACTCATTTAGAGCTGAAGAGGGATATGTAGTCTGGTTGGGGAAGGAGACCCTCACAGAAGTCTCCCTGTAGGACTCTGGGACCCAGATGAGGCTGGCTGGCACACCATATTGAGGTGTGGTATGCTCTGGCTAGATAAGAGAAGAGTGATCTATGTGATGGTTTGTTTAATATATCAACTTGGTTGGGTGACTAACCCCTTTACTTAACCAAATGCTAACTCATGTGTTGCTGTGAAGATATTTTATAAGATGTGGTTACCATCTACAGTCAGTTAACTTTAAATAAAGGAGATTGGCCTCAACAATGTGGATGGGCCTCATCTAACCAGTTGAAAGGCCAAAAGAGCAACAGCTTTTCCCAGGGAGAGAAATTCTGCCTCAATTCTGCAGCATCAATGCCTAAAAATTTTGGACTTGCTAGCCCCCACAATCACATGAGTCAATTTCTTAAAATGAATCGCATATATCTTATTGGCTCTATTTCTTTGGAGAACCTTGACTGATACAATCTGGGTGTGGGCATACAGTGAAGTCCTAAAATGAAGAGAAGGTCAGAGAGACTGGGCTTAAACTAGTGAGGAGAGCAGTGCCCAGAGCCCATAGGGTCTTGTAAGCCTTAAATAAGTGTGAGGAAGTTAAGACTTTCTCTCCAAAGGTTTGGAATTTGAGTCTAAAAAAACAAAGCAACAATAGTCAGGTTAACAGCAGAAAAGGCATACGAATTTATTAATGTGCATGGGAGCCACACGAGATATGAAACTTAAACAAAAGATCTGGATGGTTGAGGCTTAACTGCCCTCTTCATAGGGCTGAGGGAAGAGGAAGGCTGTGGGCACTTTTATAGGGGGAATAAATGATTTTTAAGAGAAGTGATGGCTTGGGCAATGGTGTTAGTATAGAAAGAAAGAAAAGTAGAGGATTTAAGAGATTCATCAGCCGTAGAATGGATAGAGCAAAGAGTGGAGGAATGGGAGGGTAGATAGATTAAATCATTGAGAAAGTTCTGTACACGTTGACAATTACTTAATAGTTTATCGTGCCGTTTGAAATTTTCTTATCAAGCAAGAATGATTGTGACTGTTCTTCTGATGTTCTTTTGCATCTAGTTCATTGCCCAATCATACCAACTCTGAGATCACAAGTTAAAAATAGCAATGACATGTGAGGTTGTTTGTTTTTTATTATATGCCAGAGTCCAAAAGTCTAACGCAGGAACCAGAAACCACCGTGCAGCCACTCTCGAGTGTTTCCTAAGAGCCAAGAGTGACAATTTCCACTTGCCAGAGCTTCCTTGGACAAATTAAATTTCCCTCAATCCTGAGGCCAGCTCGATGAGAAAGCCCAGCAGAAAAGCAGCCTCTGGAAGGGAGTCGTCCGAGGTCATTTTAGTGTAGCTGGGCATCTCTGTGGGTGGTCCAAGCAGGTCTGGATGTGTGTCTAAGTTCGTACATTCTGTTCTCTTCCTAGCCTTCTTCCAGGTGGGCCTGTTGCCTGTCCAGTGAGGAAGGGACCGTGCTGATGAAGCACAGTGCACATTCAAGGTGTCCTGAAGAGTTCATGGACACATTCAGCACATGGCATGTTTCACAGGCAAATTTTTGGGGACAGGTTTCCAACAAAGAGCTTTTCTTGTCAGAAATTTGGAACCATAGTCTTTTCATTCATGGAACAGGGTAAGTCTGGTCACATGCAGGAAGTGGTTTTCCTTGTCCTCTCTTGGTTGTGACCACTTCTTAAGTTTTCTCAGTGGTTCCTTTTCACATGATAGTCACAAGTTCTAGTGAGGAAAGCTGCACTATGAGATGCACTAAGGCCTTGTGGGGGATCTTCTGTCTAAATTATCCTGATGGGGTTTTATAAAAGCTTGAATAGCCGCCCCCCAAAAAAAAATTCACATCCACTAGGAACCTTAGCATGTGATCTTATATCGAAATAGGGTCTTTGCAGATGTAATTAGTTATAATGAAGTCTTACTGGATTAGAATGGGTCCTAAATCCAATGACTGGATTATAAGAAGAAGACACACAGAGAGGAGAAGCCCTTGACAAGAGGAGAGATTGAGATGATGTGTCCACCAGTCAAGAGACACCAAGGAGCCACCAGAAGCTCAGAGGAGGGGAGGACAAATTCTCCCCAGAGCTTTCAGAGGGAGCATGGCCCTGCCAACCCTGCCTGAACATCTAGGCTCCAGGACTGTGAGAGAATACGTTCCTGTTGTTTTAAGCCACCCAGTTTGTGGTCACTTGTTAGAGCAGCCTCAAGAGATGAATCCAGGTTTCCAGGGCTGAGCCTCAGGCCTCTCTGCAGGGCCTGGTTGGTTCACCCTGATTTTTTTTTCTCTGCCTGCAGCATAAAGGATTTGGCCTGTTTTCCATTTTTTTCAGCAATGTGATGGCAATGACCGAAAGAAATGGAAACCTCTTCTCACCCAAGACCAGCAGGAGTGGCACATGGTTTTTCCAGCTCCCCATTCTCCTGCTGACAAGCAAATGGTCTTCTCTTGTTTAACTACTTTTTTAAAAAAACTAATTATTACAGACAAACAGGCAACCACACAAACAAGAATCCTGGGGAAATTTCAAAGTGTATAAAACTTGTTAAACCTCAGTTCTTGGGCTCTAGTTCCTGCATTTATCTAGCATCTGAATTTATATTGGCACTTGGGTATTTTGGTTTTTCTATCATTAAGATGAAAAAGGTACACACCTGTGGTCCCAGCACTTGGGATGCTGAGGCAGGAGGATTCCTTGAGCACAGGAGTTCAAGACCATCCTGAGCAACATAATGAGATCCCAAGGAAGGAAGGAAGGAAGGGAGGGAGGGAGGGAGGGAAGGAGGAAGGGAGGGAGGGAGGGAGGGAGGGAGGGAGGGAAAGAAAGAGGGAGAGAAAGAAAAAAAGGAATTGAATTGTCTGCTTCTATACTTATAAAAATTTTAAACTTTTTCTTAAAAATAATGCAAATGCACAAACTAGAGTACCAATGCATCACAATAATTCTGTGTATTTAATTAATTAATATTTATCCATTTATTTGGAGATGGGAGATCTCACTATGGTGTCCAGGCTGGTCTCAAACTCCTAGGTTCGAGTGATCCTCCCATCTCAGCCTCCCAAGTAGCCAGGACTACAGGTGTGCACCACCAAGCCCAGTCTAAGTTCATGTTTTAACCACTATCACATCCTTGCACTTCATGAACCCATTCCCATGCCAGACCAGACCTGGATTCTAATCCCTGGCAAAGTCCGTGATGTCAGTCGGTAACCAATACCCATTAGTTAAATGGAATGAAAACCCTCCTCTTCAGCATTGTGATATTCTTTTATGCAGTACCATAATTAGCCAAACAGAGGGCAGGTGGATTTTTTTGTGTGTATGTGTAGAGAGCAAGGTGGAGAAAAGCCACACACATGTTTTAATATTGCTCAAGAAAGGCAGCA
This sequence comes from Glis glis, assembly GCA_004027185.1. Taxonomy (NCBI): domain Eukaryota; kingdom Metazoa; phylum Chordata; class Mammalia; order Rodentia; family Gliridae; genus Glis; species Glis glis. The sequence continues at coordinate 22,237 of PVJS01022760.1, forward strand.
TCTGTAAGTAACTATGAAAATTTAAGTTATTTGAGGTGAAGGCATATGGCATATAACCCTGCCCTATGGGGTCTGGGGCCAAGAAATCTGGGTTTGAATTTCAACTCTTCTACTTCCTAGCGATGAGAACATGGATGAGTTATTTAGTCTCTCTGAATCTCGGGTTCCTCATCTGTGAGATGGAGATGACAAAACCTTCCAGGGTCGGTGTCTACATGGATGCGACCCGAGTGAAGTGTGTGTGTGTGTGTGTGTGTGTGTGTGTGTGTGTGTATGTGTGTTATGCAGTAGGTGCTCTGCATATGCTCAGTGCTGTTGTTGCTCATCATTTCTCTTCATCTCTCAAATCACTTTTTACATGAGAACACATTCACTTTGTTTTTGGAAGTCACTCCAAGAATATGATGAAGGGGAATTGGAGGTCAAATCAATGAAAAAAATCAACCAAATTTCTCCATGATCAGGGACATTGCTAGTCATTTTTCTTAGAAATTTCAGGTATAAATTAACTTCAACTGTCACTATCAAAATGTGTACTTTTTCAATTCACATTAGCCACGTCATGGAACCAACTTAGGTGTCCATCAACAGATGAATGGATAAAGAAAATGTGGCATATACACACAATGGAGTTTTATTCTGCCATAAAGAACAAAATCATATCATTTGCAGAAAAATGGATGGAGCGAGAGAACATAGTGCTAAGTGAGATTAGTCAGACTCAGAAAATCAAGGGATGCATGTTTTCTCTCATCTGTGGAAGCTAAAGAGAAAAATAGGAAAGAAAAGGGACCTCATGAAAAGGAGAAGGGAGATCAGTAGAGGAGTGAAAGGGTATCGGGGCAGGGATGAGGGGGGGATAAGGGAGGTTTGGGTAAGGAAACAGACCAGATATCATTATGTGCATGAGTGAATATACCACTATGAATCTCACCATAATGTACAGGGAAGAAGAGGGGACGGGAAGAGGTATGGGGAGGGAAATAGACCAAGTGATGTTGTGTGCATGTATGAATCACTATGAATCTCACTATGATGTACAATTACAATGCACCAATAAAAGATCAATAAAAATATGTGCATCTGATTAAAATAGTCTTTTTTTTTGCGCTACTGGGGATCGAATCCAGGGGCATGCTACCTTTGAGCTACACCCCCAGCCCTATTTTTTATTCTTTATTTTGAAACAGGGTCTCACTAAGTTGCAGAGGGCCTCACTAAGTAGCTGAGGCTGGCCATGAACCTGCGATACTCCTGTCTCAGCCTCCCAAGTACTGGGATTACAAGCATGGGCCACCAAGCCTGGCTAAAATAGTCTTTTTTAAAAAATGCATATTTACTGAGAAAGGAAACTGCCCATCCTCCCACATCTGTCTGTATTAACTTTCCTATCCCACTGTCTTCATTAGCATAACTTTACTATTCTAGCAGAATCTTGTCCAGACAAATAACTTGATATTCATTATAAGAACTGTCTAAAAGACCTATCAACTCTTCAATAAAAAGCATCAGAAGATGGTTTGGACCCAAAAGATCTTCGGATCTCATTTCAAAATCCTTGCCATGTTGTTTCCACTAATCCTAACTCAATCATAATCTGTGCCCTGCAAGACCTTAAACCAAATTCCCAGTCTCGATAAATTCTAACCTTGCCCTTTCCCTTTTTGGATACATTGCCAAGTTTTAGAGGCTGGTATGCAATAAACTTGGCTTTACCTTATTAATTGCTTGTTTGAAAAAAAAGAGTTAATACAGTAGACCTAAGACTGCTACCCTTAGAAAGGCCTACTTGTAAGATTGGCCCTTACAAATATTCTTATGTATTGCCATTCTGTTTTGCTACTAACCACCAGAGTTAGTGCAGACCCCACAAGTTAAGGGCTCAGTCTTTCACAAGACTGCCCAAGCAGCTTGTAAGAGGGGTCCTTGGCTGACACGTGGGAACTTGGATATCAGGAGAGTTCCCATCATTCCTGATAAGGATGGATGACTGCCAAAACTTGGTGCAAACAGTACGGTGTACGCTGAACACTTGCTTTGCTTCTAGGGGTCTGGAATTTTGGCTTGTGCCAGGTAGGGGGTGTCTACCTGATCAGCCCTAGAACATCCCCAGGCATGAGTCTCAATTGAGCTTCCTTGGTAGGCCACATTTCACATGGGTTGCCCCAGCTTGTAATTTGGGGGAAATATGTGTCCTGTGTGAGTCTGAGGTAGGATAGGAGAAATAAAAGTAATAGGTAGAAAGGAGACAAAAAGGGAAGGAAAGGGAGACTGTAGCTTTAAATCTAAAAATTCCATGATGGTCCTTATCTTTACCCTACAGGGTCTGTTTTCCTTAGACAAACATCCCTAAAAGGCCCTTACCTTTAATCCTAAAGGTCTATTTCCCCACAGGACCTAAAGTTTCTAAAAAGTTTGTTAAACAAAGGATCCATAAGTCTTGGAGCACTATACCTCTGGTTAATTATGTACATGTGTCTTGCTGACCAGTGGAGTGTATTTTAAGACTGATAAGGAATGTCTAGAGGAAATGTCTTTAAAGAACAATGACCCTGGGTCAAGCCCAGACACCATCTATCAATTATATGTTAGAAACCCAAGGACACTGCAGAAAATCAGACTTCATCCCGGCTCTGCCCCTACCCACCGCCTCATGGGGGTCTCCTATAGAAGAAGAGCTATGAAGTCCCAAATATATCTCTCTCACTCTGGAAGTGGCCTGTGTTCTCTCTGAATGTGTATTTCTTACTTTCCTAAATAAACCTTTATGACTCTGACTGGCACATGCTGAAATTCTTCTCCGTCATGTAAGACAAGGACCCTGCAGATCCTGAGTTGAGGAATCGACCTTTCTCCCATGATAACTCCATTGAGAGAAGACTATCGGAAGTAAGCTCCTGATTTCCTCAAGACTTGGCCTTGGCGCCTTTTCCGTTGGCTGATATTCTCGTTATCCTTTCACTATAATAAGTCATAGATGTGAATGTGACTCTCTGCTGAGCACTGTGCGGCTCCTGGTGCTCATCAAACCTGGGGGTGGTCTTAGCGACCTCTAACACAGATTGCCTCATTGATATTTAAAAAGCAAATATCAATATTACCAAAGAAAATTTTAAAGTTGATGGCTTTCACTATAAAATTTATTTAGAGAACTCCTTTACACATAATTTTATTCATTGATTCATTTATTTATTAAACCTTTGGCAAGCACACACTTCCTTTCCCAGTCATAAGGGACCTCTGGAGTGTGGCTGGCATCTGAAATGAGGGGGGTCTTATGGAAGACTGAGCCCTTAACTTGTGGGGTCTGCACTAACTCTGGATGGTTAGTGCCAGAATTGAGTGAATACTGAAGTACAAGAATATCTATCCTGAGTCTTCTAATGGCTCTTTGCTCCAAGCTGTAATGAAACAACCCTAAGGCTCCCAATAAAGATTGAATTTGAAATACTGGCAGTTAAGCCGGGCGTGGTGGCACACGCTTGTAATCCCAGTACTTTGGGAGGCGGAGACCGGAGGATCCGGGTTTGCGGCCAGCCTCAGCTCTCGCTGTCTCTCTCTCTCTCTGTCTCTCTGTCTCTACCTAGTGAGGCCCTCTGCAACTTCGTGAGACCCGGTTTCAAAATAAAGCATTAAAAAAATAGGGCCGGGGGCGTAGCGCAAAGGTAGAACGCCCCTGCGTTCAATCCCCAGTACCGCAAAAAAAAAAAAAAGAAATATAGGCAGTTGACAATTTGAATTTCAAAAAGGCATTATGAAATAGTAGCAGTATTTCCTTTCTTTTCTTTTTTTTTTTCAGTACTGAGTATTGAACAAAGGGGCATTCTGCCTCCAAGCTACACCGCCAGCCCTATTTTTTATTCTTTATTTTGAAACAGGGTCTCACTAAGTTGTGGAGGGCCTCACTAAGTAGCTGAGGCTGGCCACAAACTCATGATCCTCCTGTCTCAGCCTCCCAAGTACTAGGATTACAAGTGTGCACCACCACGCCCAACTCCTTTCTTTTCTTGTTAAAGGAATGTTCTTTTAAGGGTGGTGGTGACATGACCTGGTGCATTTAGGCCTATGTTGAAATGCTCAGAATCCATATGTATTGTAGAATGAGACTGTGGGAGTAATGACAAGTTTCACATTAAAGAGAATGTGCTCCTAAAGGAGTATTCCATGGGAACAAAGTAATGAAAGTATTAGTAAGAATCACTAAAACCTTTGAGTTTACAACTGAGATAGTAACAGAGGGAGATATAAATATATATATGTATATATATTTATTTATCTTATTTTATTTTTGGTGCTGGCGATTGAACCCAGGGCTTCATACATGCTAGACAAGTGTTCTACCTCTGAGCTACATCCCAGCCTGATGCAAGGGTATATTTTAACATGTTCATGTGAATTGAAAAAGCATGCTTTGGTTGATTGCTTTGGTAATGAAGGCTGTGATTACTGATTAATTTATAAGTTAGGTTTTTTAATACATTTAATGAAATAAATCTGCAGTTTCAAGATTTTCACAAAAATATACTTAAAGCTCATGAGAAAATAAAAGCATTTTAGTAAAGATTATATCAACAAAAGGCCTATAGAAATGTTAATATTTATATTTTTCAACCTCAAGTTAAAAATAAAGTACCTTGAGATAAAAGAGTTTTGATAAATTATTAATAATTTGAAGTCCTATTGTTGCTTTCGATAAGCCTTTAAAAATCCTTTTTGGTATACAATGCAAAAATCAAGAAAGTGAATATCTCAAACAAAAGAGGACCTAAATGAGGTATCTGATGATAGATCATAAAAAATAATTTTGATGGTAAAGCACTATAAGATTTTTAGCATACATGTCAGAAAGAGGTAAAATATTTGAGTAGTTTTGCCATTACAAAATGTTTCCCATATCCATCTATTTATTTGGACAGATTTTCTCAGTGTCTAAGTCTATAAAAACTAAAACTACAAATGGAATTGATGCTGAGTCCTGTCTCATCTAGATACAAGTAATATTTCTCTATCAACTCATGAACTGAGAAAAATATAGCACTATTCATTTCACTAAAAGATGCATTTGCAATAAAATATGTCACCAGAGATTATATCAGACTAACCCTCTTATGGATAAAAATTATAACCTTTTGAAAAAATATAAAAACCATGAGTTGAAGACACTGGAAAGCAACCAAAATAGGCAGGCTGAAATTGAAGGGATGGCTACTCTTCAAAGGATGGAAATATAACAAGTGAGATTTATGTTCAAACATTTTGCCTGAGGGTACTTCCTAGTATTCCTGTGCAAGGCAGTGGAACGCAATAAAAAAGCTACAGTCTTAATGGCTTAAGGAGTTGGAGTTAGAAGATGGAGTCTGGGGCTCTCAGAGTGTGGGGAGTCAGAGGGAGAGGGCCCCAAATCTGCACATATACTCTGCCCAAATCCTTGCTTAACTTCTGAACCATGTTGCCTGCAGGAGATGCCAAGGAGTCCAGCAAAAAGCAGCAGTTGGATTCTTGAAAGAAATTATCAGAAATATTAGGTAGAATTTGACTCCAGTCAAGTTAACTACGTGCTAGAACAAATCAACACTTATTAGAGGAAGATAACAGAATTTAGAGGCTCTATATCACCCACAATATCCAGTATACAATAAAAATTTACAGATATGTAAAGGAACAGGAAAATTTTATCCATAGTCAAGAGAAAAAACAGTGAATAGAAAACTGACTTCAAATATGACCCAGATGTAAGAATTGGTAAAAACACTTAAAAATCATTATATATATGTATTTATTTATATACATATATAACAAAAGAACTTAACATATATATATATAAAAGAAATTAAAATATATGGTAATAATAGATATCATCATATATAAAGTAAAAGAACTATATATAGTATATGTACTATATATTCATATGTATATATTTATATATATACTATATATATGAACTTAAAATATATGGTTATAACAGATGAACAGATGGGAAATCTCAGCAGAGAAACAGAAACAAACTAAATGGAAATTTGCAAACTGAAAAGTACAAGGTTTAAAATAAAAAAAATCACTGGGTGGGTTTAACAGCTGATTAGAAATAAAAGAGTCAGTGAATTTAAAACATATTAAGAGAAATTATCCAATTTGAAGAACAAAGATAAAACTGTTGAAAAAATAGAGGTAGGTGGAGCCACACTGTTCTTTGGTATAGTAGCTAAGAGTCTAACATCCATGTAATAAGAATCTCAGAAGGGAAGAAGAGCATGGGACAGACAATTTTAAAAGAAATAATAATGAGACTCCCCCAGTTTTTATGGAAAACAAATCTACAGATTCAAGAAGCTCAGCAAAATCCAATCAGAATATATCTAAAGAAAAACACACCAAAAATATCATTGTCAAATTATTGAAAACCAAAGATAAAGAGAAAATCTCAAAGGCAGCTAGAGAAAATGATATGGTACAAATTGGATGGACAGGTGAATGGATATGGCCCAGAAACAGTGAAGACCACAGAACAACAGAATGACATTTTTAGAGTTGAACTTGGATGAGTATGGAAAGTAACATCAACCTAATATTCTACGTCTAGAGAAAATAACCTTTGAAAATGATGGTGAAATAAAGATAATTTCAAGTAAATAAGAATTTACAATTTATCTCCAGCAGATTTACATTATAAGGATTTTTTTTATAAAGTTCTTTATAGGCAAGGAAAATACTAGATAGAAACTCTGATCTATAGGAAGGAATGAAGAACAGTAGAAATGCTAAACATATGGGTAAATATAAAATACTATAAATGTCTTCTTAATTTCTTTAAAAGGCATGATTGTTTAAGGCAAAAGTTGTTCACTTTATTTAAATAGATGTGGGTCTAGTACACATGGAAACAATAATATAAGGTGTGGCAATAAATGGTACTATATTTTTGCAAGGTTCTTATATGTTGTGTTAAATTCTACAATGTAAGGTCTCAATACATTGAGATGATCTAAAGATATATGCTGTAAACCCTAGCATAACCACTAAAAATAATATAAAGTGATATAGCAGAAAACCAGTGAAATTAAGATAAGAAATACTGACAATACTGAAATTAAAATCAGAAATACTGGATTAAACCTAAAGAAAGGAGAAATAGAAACAGGTGGAAAAAAGGATCAAACAAATAGAAAATAGCTTGCAAAATGATAGATCTAAATCCAACCACATCACTATTACATTAAATGTAAAAGGACTAAAAATTCCATTTAAAGACAGATTGTCAGACTGGATTAAAAAATCAAGAACCAACTATAAAGTATGTACAGGGATGCAAATGCACTTTAAATGTAAAGACACAAATAGATTGGTAGGTTATATTAATATCAGACAAAATAGATTTCAAGCCAAGAGTACTAATAGAGATAAGGAAGAAAGCTTATGATAATATCAAAAAGGTCAAATAATTATGAAGAAATAAAATTTTAAATACATAAAAATACTGTACATATACCTAGTAACACAACTTCAAAATTCATGGAGCAACAACTCACCAAACTAAACAAACAGATAAATCCACAATAATAGAGATTGTAATAACCTTCTCTCTGTAAGTAATAGAACACACACACACACACACACACACACACACACACCCATAAGGATATGAGTGACCTGAACATTATCAATACTTAACTAAATTGACATTTATGGAATCAATGGATATTTATAAAACCACTCAACTGCAGAATACACATTCTTTTTTAAGTGCATATGGAGTATTCACCTAGGTATACACAATGTTATGCTATGAAATAAGTCTCAATACATTTCACAAGACTGAACTATTGGAGAATCTTCTTTGTCTACAACAGATTTAAATTAGAAATAGCAATATCTAGGCGCGCGCCACACCGCCGGCCCCTGAGCCACCTTGTCCGGGCCGCCCCCGCGCCAGGTACCGGACACCCCCAGGCGTCTCCGCGCGCGCGCCACACCTCCGGCCCCTGAGCCACCTGGGCCGGGCCGCCCCCGCGCCAGGTACCGGACACCCCCAGGCGTCTCCGCGCGCGCCACACCGCCGGTCCCAGAGCCACCTGGGCCGGGCCGCCCCCGCGCCAGG
>PVJS01022761.1:0-30229 GCA_004027185.1 Glis glis
ATAATTATAATTTACAATGCACCAATAAATGAACATAAAAAGTTAAAAAAAAGAAATAATAAAACTGTTCAGAAGAAAAAAAAATAGGGCCAGGGGTATAGTGCGGAGGTAGAATGCCCCTGGGTTCAATCCCCGGTACCGCAAAAAAAAAAAAAAGAAAAAAAAAAGAAACCACAATATTGTGCATTGACAAGGTTCAGTTTACTGAAATTCAAATTATTATCAATCTTTCCCAATTTATTTTTACACTTAACAAAATAAAGTTCACCATAAAAAATAAATGTGAAAATGCCTTAAATTTTTCAAAATAAGAACAAATAAGGTGGAAGTAGAACTGTCTACTATAGAAAGGGTCAATCAAGCTGTGTACTGACCAAAACAGCTTGACACTAAAAACCAAAAGATTAGGAGGGAATAGGCCCCAATTCTCCAGACTCAACAGTATTCTACTCATTGTAAAACAGAGCTTCTTCACTAATCAATGTTGGTACAAGAGACTAACTATGAAAAACTGGATTCCAGTCTCTTTCTTTTGCCAAAGTAAATTCTGAAGAGTAAAATTAAACTATGCAGTTTGAGGAAAAACATGAATGAATTTATTTAGAAGTTTGAAATTGGTAGAATTCTCCATTTAGAACACAATCCACAGAGTTAAAAGAACGAAAGCATTAGCAAATCTATAAAGTTATGACCAACTAAAAAAAATGAACTAATAAAATACAGTAAAAACATGTAAAACATTAAGACTAGTTTTCTTAATTTACAAAAACTCATGCAAACCAGTAAGGAAGGACAAAATACACTTAACCCAAAGTTATAATTAAAAAAGATATACAAATGGCCAATAAAAATATGAGAAAATTACCATCTCCATTCTCATAATTAAAATAATTACAAAACAAACAAAAATGAAATTCCCTGTTTTAATCAACCAGATTTATAACATTTAAAATAAGTTTTTAGCCAGGCATGGCAGTAGATGCCTATTATGCCAGTACTTGGGAAGCTAAGACAAGAGAATGGCAGATACCAGACCAGCCTCAGTACTTAGTGAGACCCCTTGCAACTTAGACTCTGTTTCAAAATAAACACAAATAAGTAAATAAAAAGGGCATGGGGTGTAATTTGGAGGTAGAATGCCTTGGGTCCAATCCCCAGTATCAAAATTATAATAAAAACAATAATTTTATTATATTCGATGTCACCGCGGATCCAGAAAATAGGCAGTGTTAAGTATATTGTTGCTTGGAGTGTAAATTGGCACATCCTCTATCAGTCAAGTCATGTACACCAAAATATAAAATATACACTTCTGTTAGAAATGTATTCAATAGAATACACATATTTTCCAGGATGTAATGCAAAAATGTTCACTGTAAAACAAATAAACTGAAAATACCCAAAATAGAAACCTGGTTGAACCAATAAGGCATATGGTATGTCCAATAGAAGGCTGTATAGTTTTGTAAAACATGAAGTGTATCTTTAAGAGTGTAGATATGGAAAAAAACCGCAAGAGAAATGATATGGCTTAAAAAATTAAAGCATCAATCACATGTATATAATATGATTCCTTTGGTATAAAGAAAATACTGTGTGTGCATGTGTATGTTTATGATTAAAATATATGGAAAGTCAAAAGAAATTTAACTCTGGTTGCCTCTGTGGAGAACAGTAGTTCTCAAATTTACTATGCAACAGAATCACCAGGAGGGTTTGTTAAACTCCATCTCATTGGGCTGCACCCACAGAGAATCACATTCAGTGTAACTGGGGTGAAGCCTAGTAATTTGCATTTCTTACAACTTGCCAGCTGATGCTGATGCTGCTGGTCCAGGAACCACACTAGGATGACTATTGTTGTAGAGAAACTGGGCTTCTTGCTTGATCTCTCCTTACTCATTTTTAAAAATTTTGTGTGTATCCTTTCTTCTTTTTCTTTTAAGATCAAAAGCAGCAATCTGAGTCAGGAAATTCTGGAGCATTTTAATTCTTTATACATTATTTTATTAAAAAGGCCAGCCGGGCGTGGTGGCGCACGCTTGTAATCCCAGTACTTGGGAGGCTGAGACTGGTGGATCCAGGTTCACGGCCAGCCTCAGCTACATAGTGAGGCCTCCGCAACTTAGTGAGACCCTGATTCAAATAAAGAATAAAAAATAGGGCTGGGGCTGTAGCTCGGAGGTAGAATGCCCCTGGGTTCAATCCCCGTTACTGCCAAAAATAAAAAAAAAACAGATTTAGGAATATGTACCACATTTTCTTTATGCATTCATTTGTTGATAGACTCCTAGATTAATTGTATATCTTGACTGTTGTAAATAGTGCTGTAATAAATATAGGGGTACAAATATGTCTTAAAATTACTGGTTTCCTTTCCTTTGGATATATATCTGGTAGTAGAATTGCATATATGTGTAACAGAGAACACTATTTCTCTCAAATCATATGTGTATGTATATAAGATTACATATATTTAATATTTTAATATCTTTATAATTAATGTATTTAATATTATTAATCCATAAGAAGAATGAAATATTGTTATTTGCAGCATCATGGATGAACCTGGATGACAGTGTGTTATGTGAAACAAGTCAACAGAGAGACAAATACTACATGTTCTCACTTATATGTGAAAGCTAGAAAAGTCCTTCTCACAGAAGTAGTGTAGAAATGTGGTTTCCAGAGTCTGGGAAGGGGGGCTAGAAGAGGACAGAGGCTGGCTAACAGGTAAGGCGTATAGTTGGATAGGAAGAATAACTTTTATTATCCTATAACAGCATGGTAACTGTGATTTACAACAATTAATTTTATATTTCAAAACAGATAGTAAAGAGGATTTCAAAAACACAAAGAAATGATAAATCTTTGAGATGATGGATATGCCAATTAATCTGATCTGGTCATTATAAGCGTGCACATGTTTTGCAATATGACATTGTATACCATATATATATATACAATTATTATATGTCAATTAATAATTAAAATATCAAAAATTTAAAAGTGGACAGTGAAATATTAATCTTTCCCAAATGTATCCCTCCTAGATATATCCTTGGGCCCCAATTTGAACTCAGAATTCAAATTGGTTTAGATGGTACTCCAAGAAGTAAAAATATTTTAAAAACACTGGGAGTCACATCCAAATTTTTTGCCAAATTGACATATAAGTTAACAAAAGAATTGAAGAACCATTGCTATGTCTGGTAAAATATGAATGAGAAATATATAGCAAGCAGTCACTACAAAAGGCCACCTGGTAAGATCATAGACAGATGGCAAGCTCCCCAGGGAGATGTGAAGTGTTGTATTTGTTAGTGCATCTTTACGATTGTGTTACCTCTTCTGGATCTAGATTTTATAAAACATTTAGAACAATAACTACCACCACTACAACAAAAAGAATGTCCAGTTCTATCCCATTCCTCTGTTTAACAGAACATATTCCCACAGCTTTCTCTTGGTATTATTTTTATTTTCTTTAGATTTTTGTCATATATTCACTGTTCATTATATAGTCTCCCTTAGAAGCATTGAATGACATATGGAAACAAATATGAAATAGCTAAACATTTGAATCACTGTCTTGCCAACCCTCATATCCTCAGTTGGGGCAGAAAACCTGAGTAAACAGGCATTGCACCAGACCATGTCGGCAGCAAAGTGAGCCATGGTCAGGTTACCAAGGGAATGGAGTCTTGTGTTTTGTTTCCCATATCAAGGCCATTTTTTCCCTTTCCCCTAAAGATCAAATCTGGTGGTTCATTAGCTATTCTGGCTGATCTCAGCTTCCTCTGTGCATGTTCTTGCCCAGCTCCACACTCCAGGGGTTTGATAGAACAAGGTTAATACTCGGAATCACGGTCAGGAGCAAATTGATTGCAAGTAAAGAAGGTAAAGCTTGTCTGTCACCATCTCCTTATGGCCTCGAGTTAAGCAGTCAATTGCATCAACTGAAGCTTTAAAATTCTTTTTTTTTTCCTGACATTCATAACAGAGAACACCATTTCTCTCAAATCGTATACCACTGAGCCTGATTAATTATGATCAGATAGTCTGATAGCTACAGACTGAAGAGAACTGATACAATAACTTGTTCCTATGAATGCTAAATAAATTGTCTTCCCCTTTCCTACTCCTACCCCATCCAGTCTGCCCCTAATTTAACAGCCATTTGATAAGCATTTTTCATATGTTAGGTAGGTACTAAGAAAGGACTCCCTCGTTACACAGTTCTAGAAGCTGCAATTCATATAGGTTTTGATGTGAATAGCACCCCAGGGAGTTGTGTAATTACAACCTGCCCCACCATACACGGCACTAAGATAGGCCAAAAGGAAGGAGGAGACATCACGATGAATTTTAAGACACCATTTGTGTCCTTTTAGAGCTCATTCTTGGGCAGAGGGGAAGATGCACAGCTGCAGTTTACTCTAACTCAATATTCAGGTTGTATTATATTACTGTAAATATCTTAATAAAGGGGTCTATGGTTAGCAAAGAGGATGTAATGAGTCTTGCTTGCAGTAGGGGTGCAGAAATAATATAAAGAGACTTCAGAAAGAATATGACACTAGATTTGGATGTTTCAGAAAGAGCCATATTTGACCTGAGGCAGTGGAGGGTAGGGCAGGGTGTAGTTGAGAACAAGAAATGCCACTGTCCTCAACCATTGTCTGGGGTGATTGCTAACTGAGAATAATTTAAACACTTTCTCTTGTAATTTGAAGGATACAAACCATGACTTCTCTTTCAGTGAAAGGCCATTCTTCTCTAAATTGTTTAATCTGTAGTCCCAATTTATTAAGATATGTGTGGCTTGTCTTGGTAGTCTGAGTAATCACTGGCATTGTATAGGGGAATGCATTTGCATGACATTATAAGAATGTCAAGTTGTCTTTCAAAACTGAGCATAGATAAAAGGCTCACCAATGCCTGGGCTATCTCTGCATACTGACTGTGGGAACATCAGCCAGTGGCATTCGCCTTACTGTATGCACACATTTCAATCAGCCCAAAAGGCCTTCTGTCTACAAAAGGCCGGACAGTCCTTACCTCTCACTCATAATGCCACATTAGCATTTCTATTCTCATGCACTGTGGTCATAAGAGGCTGGGAGATCTTTGGAGAGACATTTCTCAACCTGCAGACACAAAAGGGGTGCTGTGAGTCCTCTGAAGGGCACCATCTCAGTGGGGGGATGTCTGTTAAAAGACTCCATATTGCACCCCAACATTTCCAGAGACTGAAAGGGAAGCAATTGGGGAAAGAGGAATTGGACATAGGTATTCACAGGAGGAGGTTGTAATGAGGAATGTAGGGAAAATGGTATGTGAACACAATGCCTTCTGCAAGCAATTTTCCACAAAGACATTGACCTCAAAGAAGCCCACATTAATACCCGGGACCTTTCCTCTTTAATCCCTGCAGCTCTACTTCTTGCTAAGGTGCAAGACAGGTGAACACTTTCAGACTTTCAGGCTCAGGCCAGTGTTCCTTGAGCTGCCCAATTTCAGAAAGTTCCAATTTTTTTTAAATCACAAAAAACATTTTAAACCATTTTAGGAATCTTTTCCTCTTTCTCAATTTACACACTTTTGAAAAATTATGCCTTTCAAAAACTTTGTATATGTTATAATAAATAGTTTTGAGTATACAATTAGATAAAATTATTTAATATTAGCCATGGGTAGAAGAGTGGGCTCTGAAATCAGACTCTGTGCATTGGCATGCATGGTATATCGACTGAAAAAGACACCTCTCTTAGTTTATCTTTGTCTCTACATCTTAGAAACAGGGATTATGGTCCAAATTACATGAGGTCATGTCTGTAGAGTGCCACACATTTGGCAAATGCTCAATAACACTTTGATAAATTTATTTCCCTCCGAATTCCTTTGGTGTCAGATAGAGTCAAACATAGCTTCTAAATAACATGAAATTATTATTTTTAACAGAATGAATTGATATGATTCCAGACAAAAGCAAACAAACCTTTTGCATAGCTTATAATGTCCCTTCAAGGCCAAGTTTATGTTTTGAGATTCATGTTTTTGACATATTGAAAATGACTAATAGGCTTGGATACTGATCATATGAGTTAGAAATGTGTTTTGACTGTAAATATTAGTATATTTTCTTACTTCTCAAGATAGGAGGTTACTATCCTTGATTTGGGTACCCTGGGTAACAAGCTGTTTCTGTTATTTTCTTCTATCAGCCCAAGCATTTGGGTGTCTCCCTTATGCTCACTACCCTGTGGTCACAAAGTAACCATGACATCCAGACCTCCCACCAGCATCACAGACCCAGAGAGGGAATACGAGTTATCACCAGATGATCTGTCATTTCACTCAATACAGCAAAAGCTTTCCAGAAGGATCCCTAGCAGAGATCTTCTTATATTTCGTTACCTAGAACTATCATGTTATCAGGCATAGCTACAGGGGACTCTGGAGGAGTAGATGACAGGATTCTCCTGGGAAGACTAATCATAATAAACTAAGGCAGAGGATATTGTAGCCTCAAAATATAAATAAATAAAATCAACATTGTTAGCATAGGACAGTGGTTCTCAAACCTTAGTGAGCATCTAAATTGCCTGAAGAGTTTACTAAAACAAAACTCCTTGGGTCCCACCCCCAGAATGTCTGATTTAGTAGACCTGGAGTAGGGGTCAGAAATTTGCATGTTTAGCAAGTTCCCAAGTGAGGCTGATGTTGGTGGTGTGAAAACCACACTTTGAGAACCCCTTGTGTAAAGTCACAAACTTTTTCTTATTATAAACAGTTGTATAGTAAATATTTTATGACTTATAAGTTATACAGTCTTTGTCACAAATTGCAGTGCAAAAGTATCCATATAAAATACATGTATGAATAAGTACAGTTGTGTTTCAGTAAAACTTTATTTACAAAAACAGATGTGGACTGGCATTGGCACGAGGATGACAGGAACAGATTTTGGGTAGTATTCCAGTTACCATGGCAGCATAGCAAGTCATTCCATTGTGTTATATTTATAGGTTCATTGCATTATGAAAGGGTGCAGCAGTGATGGTTCTTTGCTGCCCTGCTGCATCCAGGGCTTCATTTGGGAAGATTCAAATGGCTGGGATTCCCTTGAGTGCTTGGGGGCTGGAATCATTGGGAGTCTTTCTTCACATGTCTGGCACCAGGGCTGGACTGGGATGATTAGGAGACCCCTCTGCCCTGACTATGGGCCAGAACATCTATCTGTGGCTTCTTCTTGGAATTGGGATTCTCACAGCATGGCAGCTGCATTTTGAGAGGGAGACTTTGAAAAAACAAGGGAGACATTTTGTGGTCTTAATTGGCCTACCTTGAAAGTCATAAGCATCCTTTGCATCTTATTCTAGTGGTAACAAGTGAGTCACAAGCCTACTAAAATTCAAAGGGAGAATTAGATTTCACTTTCATGTGGGAATAACAGAATCATATTATAGAAAGGCATGTAGGATAGGAGATTTTTTGTGGCCTTCTTTGGAAAACACATTCCTCTATAGCAGATACATACAGTTTCTTTTACCACCACCACCACCGTCCCCCGCCGAAGGATTCTTAAGCCTCTTGAAGTCCTCATTAGACATCTATGTCCTAGTATCCAAACATAGAATGTGGGTCCAGCCATGCAGCGTATGGAGCACTTCTGGGGATGATCACTAAATTTGACCTGGTCAATACTGCTGCTTTCCTGTATCCCCATTGCTTGTCAAGTCAGCTAGGTCTTATTGATTTCCTTTTTCTGCAGGACCTTGGCCAGCTCTCAGGGACAGAATCAAAACAAATGAACAAAGAAAGAAATCCTGAATGGGCATCATCCATCATTCAGCACCATCATTTAACAAAGACCTTGAATTTCTTTTGTGTGTAAGAGTAATGCCAAGACCTGCCAAGTCCAAGGCACCACACACCCTCTCAAAGAGCTTATGATATTTGGGGAAATTGTACCTATACTTTAAAAAATGATAAATGTCTGTAGAGAGGTGCATATGGTGTGTCAAAAAAAACCCACATTTGATGGCTTTAAAATGAAGCTGAGATATTTTTCCCAGCTGGATAGCTGAAAAAAACTACCCCAGTGGAGAAATTTACTGATTTGAGACTAGAAAGATAAAAAGGGATGGGTGTAAAAGAGGAGAAAGTATATTACAAGCAAGAAGTACTCAGTGCCTGATGATGCAAAAGTGGGAGACTACAAGTTTTGTCAAAGTTGGAGAATAGGTCATTATGTCAGAAGAAAAAGTGTTCATTGAGAATGAGCGAGAAAATTGGAAAGTTGCAATGGTCACTGTGTTAAATGGGCTTCTATATAACCTGTAATCATTTGGTACTTTCCCATGGTGCCAGGTCTGAGAATATTAGCCCCACTGTTGGGCTTCTTTCTCCACTAGCCATCTGTTCTAAGCATCATCTGTCTTGGTGAGTACAGGATCTACTTGTCCTTCTAGCTGCACCAGTCATAAAAAAGTACAGATATACTCACCAGAGTACATTACACTTGACTTTGACATAAAAATAGAAATAGTGGGAAACAAAATAATAAACATTGAAGTAAAAAGCCAAAGACAAATTTGCCCTGAAACAAACAGATTATTTTTAAATACCCCCCTACCATTAAAAGAAATCTTAACATTGAGACAAAAGCAGTTTTAGTTTTAGAAGATTACAGAACACCTCCTGATGTAAACTTTGAGAATTTTAGAGCAGATGCGTTTTAATTTTATAAGTTATGACAGTTTAATATGTTTGATATTTTCCCAGCTCTGTGTTTGGCTTTTGATGAAGTGTCCTGGAACCATGACCTTGAGAAATTATTCCATCAGGGCAAGTCCTACTTATAGACTTCTTCAAGTTGGCACCTGACACATGGAACTATTATGAGCTGAGCTGTGACAACATCTTTGGACAGTGCTTAATTTGCAGATCAGGGTCCCAATAACTCATGGTCACCGAGTCAATAAAAATTCTGCCTATATGTGAATGAAAAATCCTTATTCATGCCTCACTTTGTCTTAAAGTCATCCTACTAGTATGTTACTTAATACTTAAGAGTCCAGCAAGAGTCCATTTTAATCCTATAAATCAATGACCTCTCTAGTTTCAAATATCGACTGGTTCTATAAACCATGACAAACTTTCATTTGAATTGATAGCACATTTCTCTATGAAATGTGAAGTGCTTCCAAAACATTGCCTTATGGCACAGCAATAAAAACTTATTTTGGAGCATATGTGTTGTCAAAAAGTTATTAAGATATGTTAAGAAAGTTTTCTCTAGAATTTAGAAACGAGTTACTACTGAGCAAGCAGTCTACATCTCCTTTCCCAAGTATGCTCAGAAAATCAATACTTGGATCAAAACTACAGTCATATTCAAGAGTTAACTGAGCAATATTCCACATCTCTTAATTTAGAGAGTGCCCACCTGCTTTCTAAACAAAGTGTTTATTAACAGCATATTGTATATAAAGTGTCATAAAAGTGATATATGGAGACCAAACCAAAGAAGCAAAATATATTGTCATTGGCTTTAGTGAATGTATACTTTGCTTACAACAATGTGGTACTAATAATACTAATATTGACAACAATGATATTAACAATTAGCATTTATCAAATACTAGTTACCACATACTATGTACTGCCATAAGCAGTATATTATTTAATTCTTACAACAACCCTATGATGCATATTATCATCTGCATCTTACAGATAAAGAAACCAAAGCTGTAAAGATTCAGGTTCTTGTGTTTGGACAAGTTATCCTAGCAACTGGTGGAGCTGGGGTTAGAACACGGATTCCCTTGCCTTCAAACTTGATGTTCTTCCTAAATTACAGTTTTGTTTATAGAATAATGTGGCAAGATTAAATAACTTAATGCTAGGCAAATAGTCAAATGAATAGTGTACTTGTGCTGACTTGGTATCTGATGAAGATGCTGAATTAATTCTGCAGGAAGTGAGTTAAGATCAGAGTTTGAGAAGCCATTTCAGTGGGGAAAATGACAGAGAGAACATCTATAGGATTCCTCCTTCATTAAAAAGGAATGATCAAACTGTGAGTTAAGTATTAAACATGATGGATTAGCTGGATAGAAAACCTTAGATAAAATGGAATTGGGGGTGTTAGTCTAGTGGGGGAGCTCCCTCAGAGCTACTGCATACTGTTATACAGGTTGTTTACTGTATAGCTAAGAATATACAGTGGGTGGGAGTCTACCAAGCCATGGGTCTAAGTCTGAGGCTGTGTCTGCCTGGAGAAAGATGTCAGTGTTTGCCTAAATCTTCTTGGCACTCATAAATCTCATGAATACTTGTGTCCCTTGGCTTCCAACAATATGTTTTGGTGACTGTTTCCCCAAAGGCCTTCTCTTCCTATCACAGATAATTTAGTCCACATGTGGGTCAAGCAGGAAGAATCAATTATTTGATATTCTACCCCCGTGAGTGGCTCTCAGCCAATGATCAATGGGGTTGAATCCTTTTCATGCCCCAGCTCCCCTTACCTTGGGTGGAATAACTTAGACATTTCCCAGGCTGTCTCCCAGAGCTCATCAGCCAGACTGAGTACTAGTGTCTACAGTGGCTACTTTCCCTATGTCACTTTCTAACCTTCTATTGGTGTACCCCAGGCTTACTTCCCATAAATAAGCTATTTATACTTAAATCTGTGCCTCTTGGGTCTGTTTCTAGGGAAACTCCACTTAAGACAAACTTGATTCCCATGAAGGCACAGTGTAGATTAGCTGCAGTGATGGGGATCTAAGAAACTCGATACTTGCACAGTATAGGCAGTGATACAGGCTCATGAACAAGGGATAAAGGACTGTGGAAGGAAAATGATTCTAGCTTCTGCATATTGTACACTTCTCATAGAGGGGTGGACATGGTTGGAGAAGGCCTAGAGCCTAGGAAATCAAGTTTTACTGTTATTCTTTTGGTAATCTAAGGGCAAGTAAAGATAGCTTTGATTGGTTGGGAGGAGGTTAAAGTGAAAATAAGGAATATATCTAAAACTCATGGTGGAGAATCAGTGGGGATTGATGTTGAGTGAATTGGAAATGGAGGAGTGAAAAGGAGAGAAAAAGCAAAAATAACCTTCCTGGAGAAGTGGGAGTACAACTGTGCCCTTGGCAGTTTTGATCTATGTCTAATTTGTAGCCTCTGCTTACTGGGTAATATTTATTGGTCTTGAGAATTTCCTAAAGAAACCTTATAGTTCATCAAAATGGGACTCATTTCTCCAAAAGAACAGACCCTGTGAAACCTTCAGAGACATCGTCAGTATTTCACATGAGTTTATGGATTTTTCTCTAGCCATCCAATACACATAAAATTTCTTATCTCTCTTTTCCCTGCAATGAAATCTTCAAACATGCCTTTTCTCTTCGTGAGTTAAAAATATAGGCTTTTCTGAACAATGTACCTTCTAATAAGTGAGCAGAGCTACATTTTTAATATGCCAGAGCCAGGATCTGTTTAACAATCAGTGGCCCTCGCTCAACATCACAGCCATTGGCAGCCTCATTTACACACGTTCAATGAAGATACTGGAATGTTCCCTGCCAGAAAGCGGAAGTGAACTTACACTCTTACCAGCTCTCACTCTGCACAGCTTTTCAAGCCACTTACCACCTTTCAAGTGTCTGAAAGCTAACAGAATGTGCTGTATACACAGCTCCTTGGATGTCACAGCCACTCTGAATGGTTGCTTATTATGTGTCTGTGATTATTTGTATACTTATTTATTGCAAAGAAGAAAATATACTGGTCTTAAATGTTGACAAGTAAGGAAGCACATCATAGTCAGAAGTGTCTATTGTTTTGCAAAGAAT
Organism: Glis glis; assembly: GCA_004027185.1. Lineage (NCBI taxonomy): Eukaryota > Metazoa > Chordata > Mammalia > Rodentia > Gliridae > Glis > Glis glis. The sequence goes on from PVJS01022761.1 coordinate 11,865, forward strand.
AGAACTCTCTAAACTCTAAGTGAAAATTTTCACCAAGCAATTAACAGGGTCTTTATTTTATTTTTGCTCTTCAGCTTATTGATAAAATATCCAGTGTGGAGAAAGGGTATTCAACCTTAAAATGATATAACTTTGTGCCATTTGAAAACTGCTAAGAACAATATATCACTATTCAAATGAGCCAGGTGAAGGAGAAACTGTATAACCTTAATTCTTCCATTGAGAATAAGGGGATCTGAAAAGGATGGAAAGAGATATTAAGGAAACTTTGCCAACCAACCAAAAGAACAATAATTTCCTAGGGTGACAGGTTTGAGCTATTTTATCTCCCATCCAGAAATGAGACAAAGGTATATTTACCCATCGGCCCCAAGTAAAAAATGACTGGCCTCTAATTGAAGTAGACAATGACATTTATTTGGCGTTTTCTTAAGGACAGAATTTTTAGTATTCAAACCATACATATATATACATACATATATATATGGTTATACATATACATGGTTTGTATATATATATACATGGTTGTGTGTATATATATATATATATATATATAATCATACATATATAACATGATAAAAAAGAAAACTATGTTCACCTTGATGGGATTTCTTAATATGAAAGCAATGTGTTTAAAATACACACACACACACACACACACACATGAAAAAAAACCCCGATTACTTGACAAACTCTCCAAATGGCTGACTTAAATGATGCCCATTGAGAAATACAGAATCCCAAAGTAAAAATTAATTTATGGAACTAGGGTTCCAGGAATCATAGATGGAACAATCAGATAAAATAAAACATTATATTGTATCCTAGGTAGGTAGCTCATACAAATGGATTTTTGTTTTAATTCAGTCAAATTACTCTTATATTATCCCAATGATGATCCACTTGGGTTATTGAAGCAGTGCAAACAGCTAGATGAAGCTAGCTTAAGGATCTCTAATGACCAAAGCATGACCTTCACTAGGCCATGGATTTAGAGGCTAAAAAAAGAATATGGCTATGGATCATTATGTGGACCATTGTGTAAGTTTAGAGGGAAAACATACCAATTCATTGTGGGCCATATTTTTTCAATTTTTCCTACTTTAACACACACAAAAACATACACACATACACACTCCAAGGTAGAATATGCAAGAATATCCCTTCACTATTTCAGAAAATAAAGAAACTAATTACAGCAGGGTGTAGTGATGTACACCTGTAATCCCAGTACTTGGGAGGCTGAGACAGGAGACGCACAGTTTCAAGACCAGCCTCAGCATTTTAGTGAGTCCCTCAGCAACCTAGCAAGAGCCTTTTTTGAAAATTAAAAAAGGGCCAGGGTGTAGTTCAGAGGCAAAATAACTCTGAGTTCCATCCCCAGCACCAAAAAGAAAGTAATTATAATGCACCAGGAAAAATAATCATAAAAAAAGAAAAGAAAGAAACTAAGCTTCTTACTTATAATTCATATGTTCATTCCTTTAATTAACCCAAGAGCATCACACCTATGAATCTGATATGAAATGCTGCCAGTAAACCCATCTAATTAATGAGGCCAACTACTTATTTCATAAATTAAATTTTTACAGTTGTTTCTGAATTATACCTACATACATGTAACTACTAAAAATGTTTATTTTATTACAAAATATAAAACTTTAGTATGTTTTATTATTTTATTTATAAAAGTACTATTTTTCATTATTATCTGTATCAGCTTTTTTCCATAAATTTTGTTTCATTGATAAAACTAGATTTTGCTGGGTGCAGTAGTATACTCCTGTAATCCCAGCTACTCAGAAGGCTGAGGCAGGAGAATCACAAGTTTAAGGCCAGCCTCAGTAATATAGCAAGACCCAGTGTCAAAATTAAAAATAATAATAAAAAATCTTAAAAGGGGCCAGGCATGTAGCTCATTGGTAGAGTACCCTTCAGTTCAATCCCAAATATGCCCCCAAAAAACTAAGTTTAAAAAAACCCCACACCTGTCATTTGTCAGACTCTCCAAATGGCTGACTTAAATGATATACATTGAAATATGTAGAATCTATTCCCAAAGTAAATATTAATTTATGAAAGCATTTTTGCACTATTTCAGTAGTGTATGGTAGAAGCATTGGCTTTTAAAAGTCAGTTGGGAGGTTCATATCTCAGTATGTGTACCCTCATCCAGCTGGTTAGAAGAATTATTTGGTGAGAACAAATTCATTGAACACCCAGTGACTTGGCAGTCGAGAGAGGACAAGAAGGAACAAGGTTTGTTGAGATGACATCATTTTCAAGTCCATCTGAAAGTAGCCACATATATCATTATCCTAACTATGGAGATATAAAGACATATATACGGCCAGGTGCGGTGGCGCACACTTGTAATCCCAGTACTTGGGAGGCGGAGACCGGAGGATCTGGGTTCGCAGCCAGCCTCAGCTACTTAGTGAGGCCCTCCACAACTTCGTGAGACCCAGTTTCAAAATAAAGTATAAAAAATAGGGTCAGGGGTATAGCTCGGAGGTATACCCCTCGGAGGTATACCCAGTGGTACCAGCTGGGTTCAATCCCTGGTACCGCCAAAAAAAAAAAGACTTATATACAAAGTATACATCACCTATTTCCAAAAGCAGAGACAAATCAATAAAGCCAATACATAACATCACTCTTATCCAGATCAATCCACCCTCATTTTACATCACAGCCATTTTATATAGAGCAACTATGATGATATTTTAAATAAATGTATCATATTTCTATCCCACTCTCTAAATCTGAGTGAATCTCCAATGCACTTGAAATTAAATCTTACTGTAGCCCACATGACCCTGCATGATGTGACCTCCATTGCCTTCTTTTTTTGTGTGTGTGGTACCGGGGATTGAACCCAGGGGCGTTCTACCTCCGCACTACACCCCGGCCCTATTTTTTATACTTTATTTTGAAACCGGGTCTCATGAAGTTGCGGAGGACCTCACTAAGTAAAGAAAGAGAGAGAGAGAGAGAGAGAGAGAGAGAGAGCTGAGGCTGGCCACGAACCCGGATCCTCCTGTCTCCGCCTCCCAAAGTACTGGGATTACAAGCGTGCGCCACCACGCCCGGCTCCTCCATTGCCTTCTGTATCTTCCCTCTACACCACTCTTCCCCTTCAAGCTCTACTCTCCAGCTGGATCTTGCCTCAGGTCATTGCCTGATCATCTACTCTGCCTGAATTTTCTGCAGCCACATCTGAGTTGCATTCTGCAAAAGGAGGTATGTCTTCTCTAACCACTTTAGTGGCTCTCCCACATTTCTGATAGTTTCCTTGAATCTCATTTCCCTACCGAATTTTCTAAATTGCCTTTTACTTTAAATTTATTTCAATATTTATTGTCTACCACTTCTCACTAGAATTGAGAACACAAGCCTTATCTCTTTTATTTAGTAATCTTTTCCCAGGTACAAAAAGGCCCTTATAAAATGCTGGCTGACTAGATAGATACATGAATGGAATATGATAAAATTTTAAGACAGAGGGGATTCAGAGTGCTAGAAGAAGGAATAGAGATGGCACTTAATCCAGTTTGGAAGGATAAGGAGGTTTTCTGGAGGATATAGGACCTTGACACATGATGGATAGGCAGGAGTTGGCAAATTAGCAAAGGACAGATTTTATGGGCTCCACCAGAAGCATAGCCTAAGACTAGTATGGAAGTTAAGATGACTGATTTGCCCAGATTTCTGGGCAAAAGAACAAGTATCTGGTAGCCATAAAGGGCTGCTATGCTCAGAGAACTACACAAAGTTCAGTCAAGCTGCAGTGAGAAGTGGGAGTAATGTGGAGGCACATAGGTAGACAGCAGCTGCATGTGCCTGGTCCTGCCAGTTCATGAGAGATGACATATGAGAAGCCTGATTTGAACTGTGAATAGATAAACCCAGCTGTCTGTGCATTCTGCAAAGAGAGGCATGCCTATGTGTCAGTTTGTTCACTCCATATCCATGTTTAAACTCCTCATGAGGTTCTAAACTGAACAGTCAGGGGCTGTCTTCCACCTCTTGAATTCTCCTTCGCATGTAACACAATGCCTTGCACAAGATAGGCTCCCAGCAAATGCCCATTGAGTTGAATTGAATCTTTTCTCATATTATTCTATAGGCCATTATTGGCACTGATATTTGGGGCTGTCTATATTATTCTGAGACATCACACTAGGTATAAGAGTAACTCATGCTTCATTGATCCTCCATAATAGTTAATTTAATTAATATGGATATGCACAATAAATTGACATGCTCCCAAGCCTTTAACTGTACAAAAATGCCACCTTGACAATAAAGAAGCCAGGAGAGACCTTTCAGAGAAATGGATAACATTTTTCCCCTGAGTTGGGATTGATAAAGAGAAGCCAGATAAATTCCTGGTATGGTAGATTTTTAAAAAATATATCAAGGAGTCCACCTGAAAGTCTACATCCTTGTGAAAATCATCTATTCTGAAATGTCTGTTCAATTTGCAGAGATTAGTCTTCATTAGACAGGGTTTCAGCAAGGCTTTCAAAGACATCTTCTTGAATGACTAAGTAGAAACCAAGTTGGGTGATCAGATTCTAGTATTGAGCTAAGTGAATGTGTTTGCTTTGCTTCTGTCTCTTCTGGGTCAGGAGAACAAGCAACACCCTGAGTGTACTCCATGTCATAAATTACCTCCTAGAGCCACACTATCTTCAGCAGTCTGAAATAAGAAGTTATAGAATTTGATTCTGATTATTATGAACAATAAATATTAAATGGAGAAATGATATAGTAAGAATACTGATGTTTGCTATGCTCAAAATATGAACTAGCAGATTCATATTTCTCAGAAATACCTCAAAGCTTTCTTTTATATGACTGGTTTGTTTCCCTGATTGTAGAAGGCTATAATCCCTATTCTCTTAATCATTCATCTGGAAAAGCACAAACTAAAGCAAATTAAGAAACCCAACTTGAATCATAACTCAAACCCATCAGATATTTCTAAAACTTTGGTTTAACCAAAGTTCATCTGACAACCTGTTGCTACAAGACTGGCTACATCTTAATATCACTTTTCTAAAATGATGGAAGCTCATATAAAACTCTAAATCTCTGCAGAGTCATGTTTAGTCTGCATACATGTCAATTGATTTCCTATGAGAATCCCTTGTCCTAGAAGAGAAACTCTTGTCCTAGGGAACTGAAGAAAGTTTTGTTCCTGTCAGATGCCAGCTGAATAGAATTAAATATATTATCAAACTCTGACTATTAAAGTATTCTGATCATCAGGTATGTTTCAATAATGCCAGTGTGATATGCATGCAAATGGAAGAAACTAAATAGCCCACCTATTTCACAATTATATAAAACAGCTTGGTTTACATACTACTGCTTTTATTACAAGTTTTTGTCTTTTATATTCATGTTGTTTGTGGCAATGTATTTTAAAATAATATTGCCAGAAAGGTGTAAAAGAATTTTCTCAAGGGAAAAACAACAATTAGAAAAGAGACAGGTTAATCTTTCTGTCTTGACACCTTTAACCAGGTTAGATTAGAAGGGCAAAGGTGGAAAAAGGAGAATAGAGGAAGAGTTCTAAAGAGGAGATATAAAAGGGTAAAGTAATATCCTTGTGGAAGATGTTGCTCATACCGTGTTCATATTCCTTGAACCTTAATATTTCACAGTGGCCCGGTGAATTCCAGCTTCTAGTATCTGCAGCTCTGTGCTCTTTTGCATAAAAGTGGAAAATTTTCCTGAGCAGAGACTCCTCTACCCATGGCAGACTTGCAGTGCCAATTAACACACTTCATTCCCTTGCCCCCAACCAATGGTTCTCCAGCATATAATACCCCAACTCCTCTCCACATGGGTGCTGTGATTCTAGACCACCTGTTTCCCACTATTTCTCTGAGTTCCCTGCAGCTTTAAGTCCCAGCAGCCCATTGTGGTATCTGGCTTATAACTCTCCCTTTGTTGACTGCCTTCTCTCCCCTTACCCACTCTTTCCATGTTTCCTGGATCATCTCTCAAGTCAGCCCTCTGAATCTCCATACTGGTCTTAGGCTATACTCTGTGGAACCCATAAAAGACAACTACAACTACTAATTCTGTTCATAGCAGTTTGTCTTGGTCTCCATTTATTAGAATTAGAGCAGCTTCAATTTTTAAGACCTAAGTCAATTATTTTTATTTTTTAGCATTTTATTTATTTATTTTAATACCCTTATTTTGTGCATTGTAATTATACATCGTATTGGGGTATGGTGATAGAAATATATATACACACAACTCTTGGAGCACTTCCCTCTGTGTCCCAACTCCCTCCCTCCCCCTTCCTTACATATCTTTAAAATTGGAATTGGTAATTTTGTATACATATGTGGCATTATTTCAAATGTTATACTCTTAATATCTTTGTCCCCCCTCCTCCCTTCCCTAAACCCCCTCTTTCACTCCACTGAAGTCTCTGCTCTTCCACCTGACCCTACCCTTACTTCCAAATTTCTATCTAGCTTCCATATATAAGAGAAAACATACATCTATTCATCTCTGGAAACTGGCTAATCTTGCTTAGCAGAATATTCTCACATTCCATCCATTTACCTGAAATGACATGATTTTGTTCTTTATGGCTGAGTAAAATTCCATTATGTGTATATACCATAGGTTTGTGATTCATTCATCTGTTGATGGACACCTAAGCCTGTTTCCATAATTTATATTCCAATAAACTAGAAAACCCAGAAGAAATCTACCTAGACTGAATCAAAAGGAAAGAGAAAACCTAACCAGACCAATAGGAAGAAAAAAGATTGAAACAGCAATAAAAGTCTCCCATCAAAGAAAAGTCCAGGGCCAGATGAATTCCCCACTGAATCCTAGGTCAATTTTTAATAATATTGCATTTACCTGGGTTGCCCTGCCTTGCTCAATACCCATCACAGGTATGGGTTTCATAAATATTTTTTGAGTAGACTAACTCCACCAGTGGAAAGTCTGTGCCTTGGCACAGCTCTTACACACAGTTCAGGACTAGAAAATATTTTATCAGATGAAGTGTGATGACTATGTCCTTGGCAGTGGAACGGTCTTTATCCTACTTTTAATTATGTCCAGAACAATGGCAGAATCTGTAGTGCTAAAGTCCATCTGGTTGAAATCCACCTGATTATATAGGTATGTTACAGGAGAGGGGGGTACCTTATCCATCTTAGCACATACGGGAACAATTTATCACAGAGGCCCACTTGCAAAATCAGTCACTCTGGATCCCTCACTCCCTTTCAAATGAGAAGGATTTGGTTTCAAGTGCTGGACATGGAAGCTGAGTATGCAGTGACTCATTTCTTAAGATTTGTGAATATGAGAGAGGGAAGATTTTATTACTCAGAGTGCAGCAAGGTGAGAGCTTGCCTGAGTTGAGGTAAATGCACATAATTTATTTTCTGAACACCTTTCTAAAGAGTCTTAAAGCTTAAAGGATAAATGACCCAATGGGCTTTCACTTGGTTATTTGACCCAAAGCTAAAACTCTGTGGTGTATTTCAACAGTAATACACTTCCACTTGAGTGATGTCTTCATCACCACAATAAAGTGAAATATTATGACAATTGTCCAGATAATTCAAAGCCTTGTTTTTTTTTTTTTTAACTAAGCTGTCCAGTTAACTGAGGCAGGGATTTCCTGAAAAAAAAAAAAGATTGCCTTGATCTGTTTCATGTTGAAATCATGAGTTTTTTAGACTTTCAGTCCAGTTGTACAACTTTTCCTCCTTATTGTCACCATGTTGTCACTCAAAAGTAGGATGGAGCTGGACACGGTGGCCCACATCTCTAGTCCAGTATTTGGGAGGCTGAGACATAAGGATTGTAGTTTCAAGACCATCTTCAACAATGTAGCAAGACCCTGTTTCCAAACAAAAAATAAGAAGGAGTAGGTTGGTGGTGGGGGAAGGGAGAATCCATGAAGGAAATACTTCCATTGACATTACGTACATATGTGAGAATACCAATTCCAATCTTAATATCCTGTATGGGTAAGGGGAGGAAGTGAGGAGGGAGCTGGGGGGAGCTCACCAAGTGCTGTGTGCATATATGTCACTATCACTCTGAACTACATTATGATGTGAGACTACAATGCATCGATGAAAGTATATTAAAATAAAATTAAATAAGAAGGGCTGGGGGTGTAGCTTGGAGCATCCCTGCACCCCTGGGTTCAATCCCCAGTCTCACACCCCCCACCAAAAAAAAGAAAAATTTAGGATGGGATTCTAGAGGTTGACAGGTTTTTCCCACTGTGCTGATTATTAGATTTCAAAGCTTTTAAATCTAAAGACTATGTAAATAGTTAATTGGAATCTGAACACCTGAGGACGATTAATATGCCAAACTAACATTATTAAATCATGGGGAAAACTACTTCTCTCTTTCTCTGTCTCCACACACATACACACACATTTTATACATACTTTGAAGGTGGGACACTGTTTAATGACTTAAATGAGGTGCCATGTTTTCTGCCAGTGGGTATTCAATAACTTCTTGTCCACTCACAGGAAAACAATACTCATTACCTTATCTTATGGAGTCATTGAGAGCACAGGCTGAGCCATTGTAAGTGCCCAGCTAACACATTGAGGGCCCAATTATCATTTCGTGTGTGTGTGTGTGTGTGTGTGTGTGTGTACAAGAAATAGAGAGATTGAGAGAGAAACAGTAGCCATAATATTCTGTTCATAGGCATAATTAAACTAATATGGGAAGAATTCATGGAAAGAAGATAAATGAATTGATCCATTGTAAATTATCTGGTAGGTAACTCATCTGCTTGTTCCACTTTGCAGACAGTGCTTCTTGTGAGTGGCCTGTGCTCCAGAGGTAGCCTGTGATGACTTTTGTATGCCAGGTCAGATCCATTGAATCCTTAAGATTGTAGTGAAACCAGGCTTTCCCATTAATTCATGTAACAAGTACATTGCAACTGAATCCTTCTGGCTAACATGAACCATTAACCTATCCACAGATAGTACAGGCTTTAAACTCTCATTGATTTCTAGTGTTAGCAAAGAAAATTTGGATTTTCATCTTCTACAAGCCATAGAAATACACAAATTGCAGCCACTAGGCTAAATTCACTTAGATGTAAATACTTATATAATCATAGGCCTGTAGTTTATCAAGGAGACCTTGAAAACTTCTTCCTTCAGCTCCTTTTATATTTGACAAGAAAACTTATATCTATACTCTGAGTGATGATATTCTTTCTCTCAGCTCATTCCCAGAGAGTGGGGCTCCCATTCGCCCCCATCTATGTTATGTATGTTATGTTATAAGGGTGGTGAGTTCAGAAGCAAGGGTTTGTCAGTGCAGAGTGCACTTTGGGCTTGCTAGTGAGCTGCAAAAGACCAAGCGAATTTTGTGAAAATAGATAGAAGCACTTAAAACTCCAATAGTGATAAATTGATAAACTGATGGTGAGGACTTGGTCTTATGGCTTAAATGAGGTGCCATGTTTCCTGCCAGTGAGTATTCAATATCTTCTTATCCACTCACAAAAAAATGATGCTCATTACCTTATCTTATGGAGTTTATTGGGAGCAGAGGCTGAGATTTTGTGAGTTCCCAAGATTCTTGTCACAGGTTGTGGGCTCAATTAACATTTCTTGTTATGGAACTCATTGGTTGGTTGCTTGATCTGGTATCCTTACTGTATGCTAAAGCCACAAAGTCAGCTGGAGAAGGTATGTTTCAAGTATTCGATTCTCTTTTAATCAAAGCAAAGACAGAATTCTAATAATGTTCTTCAAACCAATTTATAAAGCTCATTACTCAGCAGTAAGAAAGAGATAAGCTGTGTTTATTTGAAATCTCTCTCTCTCTCTCTTTCAATGTTCTTGTTAGGTTCAATAAAAAATATTAGAATCTTTCTCGCAATTGATCAGCCTCCCTGAATATGTCCACCAAAAAATTATTTCTTCAGAGTAGATTTTGCTGTGGCAGGTTTTGCTGTGAAAAGGGGACTTTTTCCTGGAAACCATGTTTTTCAGGTTCAAATTGTATCTAATGAATCTATACTACCTGATACCCAAGCTAAAAGTCTAAACCTCATTTTTGATTCCTCATTCTTCACCTTGGCCTGCATCTATTCCAATTCTGTTAATTCTTCTTCCCTACTTCCTCTCAAATCTGTGTTATTCTTTCCATTGCAGATAGATTAGTTTAGACTACCCTCATATCTTTATTGGACCAGCAGTCCTCACCCTCATAATTAATCTCTGTGCCTACTCTTGTTACCACCATCCCTATAGAGTGCCTATGAGATTTTAAGAACGGTAATTCTGATAGAGCTATTATCTCCCTGAAGTTCCCTGATGTTCTTAGAATAAAGCTTAGGAGCATCCTCTATGTGATCTGGTCTGACCCTGCCTGCTCTCTGTCCTTACATTTAGTCACTTTATGCTGCATGTGCAAATTAACTACTAAACCACTTGTCCTTCCCCAAGTAGCTGTGCTTTCTTTTACCTTAAGGATTTTCACATTGGGGTTTCCTCTCTGTTCTTCCACTATTCCTTGGTAAATCCCTGCTCCTTTTTCAGGACTCAAAATGTGTCCCATTCTCTTGTGTCTTTTTCTCCCCCACCCCCAAGACTGGATTTAGTATCTCACTAATATGATCCTACAGCCAGTGCCTGTCCTGATACACTCTGTCTCAGCATTGACCACGGTGTAATGAAAACAACTCTTGTTTATTTCTCCCACTGCAAAGTCAGGAACAATGGCTATTTTCAGTTATGCACTCCCAGCAGTTAGTACTATGTGCCAATTCTGAACTGTTTGCTGGACAAATAAAGTTAAATGTCACACAACTAGTAACTGTAGAAGTAAAGAGTCAAAAAAAAAACAACTTTTGGTTCAATATGATCAAGGAATCCCCTAATTAATATATACCCAAAGAGATGAAATCACCACCTGGTAAAGATATCTACACTCCATGTTCATTGCAGCATTATTCATATAAGATTTGGAAACAACCTTAGTATCTATCTAGTATCTATCAGTGGAAGAATAGATAAAGTATCACACACACACACACACACACACACACACACACACACACACACAGGAACATTACTCAGTCTTAAAAAAGGAGATCTTATCATTTGTTCAAACTGGATGAACCCGGAGGATATTATGCTAAGTCAAATGAGCAAAAAGCAGACAGAAAAATATTATGTGATCTCATTTATATATGTCATCTTTTAAAAACAAGATTAAACTCAGGAGTGGTGATGCACTTGGGAGGCTGAGAAAGAAGGATCACAGGTTCAAGGTCAATCTCAGCAATTTAGTGAGACCCTTAGCAACCTACTGAGACCCTTTTTCAAAATAAAAAATATAATAGGGCTGGGAGTGTAGCTCAGAGATAGAAAGCCCTTGGATTCAATCCCCGCTACCAAAAATAAAAAAAGTTGTAGAGATAGAGAATTAAGACTCTAGTTACTAGGGTTAGGAAGGTGGGGATGGGAAGATTTAAGTTAAAGAATAAAAAGTAGCATATATGTAGGATAAACAAGTCTAGAAATCTAAGGTAAAACAGGAAGACTATAGTTAATAAAATTATATTGCATTTGGAAATTTTGTTAAACAAGATTTTAGCTGCATTTGCCATAGGAAAACTAACTATGTGAGATGCTAGGTAAGTTAAACTGCTTTTTCAATATAGTAACCATTTTATTCTCTATACATATCCCATAAAATGAAGTTGTTAACTTTAAATATACACAATAAAATTCATTTTAAGAAACCCACCTTTGGGTTTCACTTAGCAGTGCTGTAATATCCATACCACACTCCCATGTACTAGGAGAAGCTAAACTATGTGCTAAGGAATGAGTGGCTAAGGCTCAAGAACTTCCACTAAGTACTCCTCCACCCCCTTCCAGTTTTGAATCCAGTGGTTTGAGTATTTTAAGAAGATAGACTGTACTTCTAACTAAAACCCATTTGAATTACTTATACTAACTTTTCAAGTTTCTCAATACCCTCTCAGAATTGGGTATAAGCCTTTTTAAAAAATTAGCTTTGAGCTGGGAGTGGTGGTGCACGCCTGTAATCCTAGTACTTGGGAGATTGAGACAGGATGACTGGTTCGAGGTGAGTGTGCAGTAGTTCAGCGAGACCCTGTTTTGAAATAAAACATAAAAAGGGATGGGGGTATAGCTCAGAGGTGTAATGCTCCTGAGTTCAATTCCTAGTACTACAAAAAAAATCAGCTTTGACATGTATTTTCTTAAATGTGTTCACCACTTTTTTCTTCCCAAGAATTCTAGTAAGACTTCTCAATAAGGACTACTTATTTTTTATTTTTATAGTGATTTCTTTCTTTCCAATGTCTCTATCTCTCCATAATAAGTCATCTGAGCTTTTCTAATGCATATTTGGTAATTCATATTCATGATATACCAACACGGGAAAAATAACAGTCCCTCAGCTTTAGACTTCAGAGCTTAAGATCACCTGAATGTACTGTGCTTAGTATCAGGCTGGGCAGCTCCTGCTCACACTGCACAATGGAACAACTTTCTGAGAAGCTAGCATTTACCCATCAGACAGCCTTGACATCAAACAGATTCAACAACGCAAAGCCTTTGTCATGGTCCAAATATCTTCTCTGCAGTTTGCCTTTTTTATTCTTGTAATGATGCCCTTTAATGAACACAGTCCTTAATTTTAATAAAATCCAATTATTCTTCTTTATAGTTACTCTGTATATGAATTCCCTTAAAGCATTACTTGTCTTTATATAATTTATGTATATATTATATTGTTTGTAAAATTATTTTAAAACATTTCATTTTGTTCTATAATTTAAAAGTAGTTTCTAAATATTCAGCAGTTTTCTCCTTTATTCTATTAATACTCCATCTCCCATGCCTTATTACAAATTACTTGTTTCTAATTAGTATTTCTAACTGATATTTATTGTAAAATAATCAGATATCTTAAAATTTAGCTTTGAAGATAAGAAAATGCCCTAGATGCTAATAATACATGTCTTACTCTAATACCACCATGTGTTTAAATAGCATTAAATAAAATCCAGGACCCATTGGGAAATCCTGACTCAGTTTTCTTATTGAAATGAATTGTAACATACTTGTATGCGTATCGTATGAAGAGTGTGAAAACCGCATTATTTTAAAGCACTGCATCTTTCAAGGTAATGTCAAGACCTGAACTGCACAACATTAGTTAGAGCATTTGATCTAATGCATTGGAAAGCTCACGAAGCACAATGAAATTCTGTCAAATAATTATTGCCTGAATGCCTTGTCACATTCAGTCAAGAAGCATCAAGAAAATGAGTAGCCTCATTAATCATCAAAAATCAGAATGCACTTTAAGGATCAAGAAACTGGGGACAGGTAGGTCAAGTACATTGGCCAAGATGATACAAATTAAATAAAGGTCCATCCCAGGGAAATAATCCATCTTGAATCCTGGAGCCTGTATCTGCATCTTTGTGACATATACTTACAGACAACAGATATAAAAGGTTTTGCAAATATTTTGATAATAATGTGTTAACATAAACTATGTTAATGTTCTCTAAGACAAATGATATGTAATGCATTCTAGGTTGTTTTAATAGTTGGATTTTCCTTTATTTCTTTCATGGCTACTTTACAGAATGGTTATAGTTAAACATACCATGTTTGATGTCATAACTTAAATTATATTTATTAAGAATTTATAATAGGCAGGAGTAAAAATGAAAGTAATTGCAATTTTTGCTGGCTTTTAGTGTGTTTATATAATAGTTAAAGAACTGGTTGAAATATAAAACAGGGACTTTTATTGAAATAAATTTAATATTACTATTATTTGCTTAACAATAAGTTCCCCATTTATTATTTATATAGTCGGACAGACCAGCCATATTTCCCATATATATATATATATATATATATATATATTTTAAATTATCCATCAATATCACATGGAATGTTCAGTCTGGACTTCTGTGGGAGAAGGAGAGGATATTTTAGAGTTTAGAAGAGGGTTATGATGTGGGAAAGAATACAGAACTATAGATGAGGGAGGGAGAAGAGGACTATCTGCTTTAGTGACAAGTTACACACTGAATTATAGTAATTTCTCTGTGTTCTATGATGCTCATTAAAGAGGATTCAGCTGATGCCCCCATAGAACATGAACCACGCCGCACAATGGTTTCCACTTTAACACCTTTAAATAAAATGTGAGTTAAAACATTGTAGCAGAGAATGGCTTATGGCCTACAGACTAAAGCTTCTCTCCTAAGTATATTCGCAAATGCCTCATAAATGTTTGCCTGGGTGTTTTATTTACAAACAATACAGATAAATATTTGAAAGAGTATTGCTAATGACAAAGCAAATGTGAACTGTAAAATATCTCTAATGAATGCTTTTAAACCTGCACTCTTCAAATAGAGCTGGATAAAGAGAGAGAGGGGAAAATATAACAGCAGGTGAGCTCTTCATGATGTGTGGGTGTGCATGTGCTTGCGCATGCGTGTGCACGTGTGTGTGTGTGTGCGTGCATGTGTGTGTGTGTGTGTGTGTGTGTGTGTTTAGCTATGTGAAGCAAATGACATTTGCAAAATAAGGCCCATATCTGCTGAATAGAAAAAAGCTGCATTCAATAGACACATCTGCCAGGAAAATCTGGGGTTGTAATTTAGGTTTTATAGTCTAAGAATGACTAGATTGCTTTTAAAAGCACTATTTCTCCAATGTTTTTATTTCATTCTTTGATCAAATATGTCAGCCAAGGAAGAAAATGGTCATCTATTTCTTTTGAAAGCAGGAAGGAGAGATTTACATTAAATAGCAGTCATCACAATGTTCGTAAAAATTTCAAACTATTTATCAACATGCCTGGTTTGCAACTGCAATTTACTTAATTGGATTTGTATCTCCAGTCACGCTGAAGCTTTCACACTGAAGGTGGTAAAGTTATTCTAAGCTCTGGGCAAGCTGGTCAAATGTACATATGGCAGTGTAATTGTCAGAAAACGTCCACGTGTCAGATGGGGTCATGACTTAGAGTGAAAAAAAATCCTGTTAGTGCTTCTGCAGCATATGAGGAGACAGCTCCACTTTATTAGTGAAATTACGCTGGCCATGGATGACTGGCTGTCTTGATCATTTGCAGGCCAATTGTGAAGCCATTGATGGGGTCACTGGACAGCCCAATCCAATTCAGTCATTGAGACAACTGGAATAACCAGACTGTAAAATGGTTGGTCTGGTTAGTTCTTAATGAGTAACTGGATCAGCCACAGAAGGTCCAATTAATAGCTGAGCAATTGGTGACTGAGGTGGTCTCCCTGATAAGCAGAGCCGACAGTGATGAACTTCAATTGACCGTACAGCTTCCTGATTGATCACATAATTCGCTATTACCAAGCTGGAGATTGGGGAGAATTGATTTAATTTTGGTAATTTTGTTGAGCCTATAAATGAATCACATATCTTAAGTATGTATATTTGTTTACTGTCTTAATTGCAATGCATTTGTGAGACATCAGTGATCAATATCGTTATTTTTAAGATGGCTGTTTTGTCTGCTTGAGCAAGTTTCATTAGAAAATTCTATAGGCTATTGTAGAGATCTGTAGGGAAATCTGTCACTTTCTAGAATAGGAAAGGAAATGCAAGCCTCAATGATAATTTTGTATTTAGGAGCAGGGGAAGAATAGTATTCTTGCTTCACCCTTGCATAGCCAGTCTGAGAAGCTCACTGCATGGTTACTTCAGTCTTTTCATGACTTTCTTTTTTATTGTATACTTTCATTGGTGCATTATAATCTCGCATCATAATGTAGTTCATAGTGATAGTGATATATGCATACAGCACTTGGTGAGCTTCCCCCCACTCCCTCCCCACTCCCCTTTCCCCATACATGATATTGACGTTGACATTGGTATTCTCATATATGTACATAATGTCAATGGAAGTGTTTCCTTCAATGATTCTCCCTCCCCTAGACTGCTTTCCTCACTTTGCTGGGGTTTCTCCTCCATTATCTAAAGTCCCTCTGGTATCCCAGTTACTCCCTAGCCTCCACATATGAGAGAAAACATATAACCATTAACTTTCTGTGACTGGCTAATCTCACTTAATATTCTCCTGGTCCATCCATTTTCCTGCAAAGGACATAATTTTGTTCTTCTTTATTGCTGAGTTTGAATGCTTGCTTTTGGGACATTCCCTCCCAGAACACAGTCACCATGGTATAAAATACTCAAGCCACAGAGAGGTTACACATAGATGCTATTATAAAAGGCCAAAGCTGAGCACCCAACCAACTGCCAGCTGACTTACATTAAGACCTTAGCTGAACTCAGTCAACCTCGGAATTATAGAAATAACACAATCCTTGTTTTAAGCCACTAAGCTTTTGGTTGGCTTGTTCCTTCAAGTAGATCCCTGCAATAATGGAATATTTCTACCTGTGGAACAATTTTAAGCTCCTATTTCTTGAGGAGAATTGCCTCTTCTCAGAGTCTGCACTTCCTACTTTCATTTGGTGTTAAGCTATCCTTTCTTTTAGGCATGATGACTATAGCAGGTAGTAGTAATATATATGGATGTATGTCATTAATTAGGAAAATAGAAATTATTATTGAAAATATATTCATGTACAGCACCCACTGTTTTTAATGTACTTTATTCATCTATGAAATTCAAATTATCTGCCCAAATCCAACTTAATACTTTCTGCAAGAATTCCCCCTTCCAGGGCCATAATATCCATTAGCAAGCTTTTGCTCAAACCATCCCAGTGAAACAACTGATTCATCATAAGGCAGAATCATCTATCTCTAAATACCTATAATTGTTAAGAAATACAACAATATAAGACCTGAGCATTAATGAGAAGTTTTTCACAGATTGTGGTAATTTTTAATTTAAATAAATAGTCCATATTAATTAATCATGCCTGTCAACATGTGCATTCCAGAAAACGTGTCCCTGGGTATTATAATTGCGTATCTCACTTCAAATTGTACTATTTCACATTATTATAGTTGCTGTCCTTGTATTAAGTCTAAGGGAGTGGGGAGTAGTAGTAGGAAGTGTGGAGGAAGGAAAATAAGTCATTTACTGAAAACCTACTGTGTTCAAAATCCTATCTATATATGCCATACTCTGATGAACTTGTAGGTTTGGGAAGTTATTTAATGTGAACATTTCATAAAGATGCATATTTCTCCTACAAACATTAAACATTTTATGAGTAAACATTATTTTACTCAAAACATGTTCTGTGCTTTTGAATAGAGAAATCTCAACTGCCTTAAAATATTATTGCTGTGAAATATTTTGTTCCCAAATCAGTGGATTTGTTTTCTACAAAAAGCATGAGAAAAGGTATACCTGAACACAAATCATTTTATTAAACCATTTTTGCCAAAGATATTTAGTATGTTATATTATACATTATATGTCTGCAAAATGTGAAGAAGAAAAATTGTACAATGGACACTGGAAAGAATATAAGTAGCAAAATAGTGTGGTGTGAAGCTTATCTTTGTCATGGTATGGTTTTTAGTTCTACCCTCTCTGTTTGTTTTATGGCCCTTCTAAAGTTCTCAGCATTTTTAATAATAATAAATATGGCTGACATAAGAACTTAAGTTCTTACAAAATTAACACATTCCAGTGCTAATGAGTGGTTTAAAGGAATAATAAGTGAAGTAAGTTGTATTTCTCATCATTAATGAGAATATGCAGCTCTGAATTATGGTAAATGGTGAACTAATTGCCTTAAAATGGTAGAAGTTTTCTTTTGGTTGTCTATTTTTTAAAAGCCATTTCATCTTCAGATACTATTTTCAAAAGCTACCATCTTTCTTGCAGAGGTAATCATTGGAGTTATAACAAACTTTTCAAAGATAAAGGGAAAAACATCATGGCAGCATTTCAGAGAATGTCAATAGGCCTCAGACTAATTTTTCAGAATAAGTATATGCATGATTTATACCCAATTCAAAAGGAGACTTTGGGTCTTTTCAAGAAATATTAATGGAGATTATTGTGTTAAGGAAATTCTTCAGAAAAGAGGATCATTAAACACTTCGGATACCTTTGTCTATGACATAACTGTTAAAGAGGCGCGCCCCACCCCGGAAGCCCCCCAGCCACCTCACCGGGCCCCTTGTGCGCCAGGTACCGGACCGCCCACGCGCGCCCCACCCCGGCAGCCCCCCGCCACCTCGCCGGGCCCCTTGTGCGCCAGGTACCGGACCGCCCGCGCGCGCTCCACCCCGGAAGCCCCCCGCCACCTCGCCGGGCCCCTTGTGCGCCAGGTACCGGACCGC
>PVJS01022762.1:0-30232 GCA_004027185.1 Glis glis
TTAGATGGACAAAGAAGGTGACCTAACTGAGGGAGTTGGGCGGGGAGGGGAGGGAAACACACTATAGCACATGATGTACATACACAAACCTATAAGACTCAATCACTATCTGGAGCATGAAAGGGAGGGAAGGGGAGGGAATAGGGTGGGATTGGAGGGAGGGCTAAATGTGCAATGTGTGCATGTATGATGTAGATACCCTGACATATATCAAAATGTATAATTATAATTTACAATGCACCAATAAATGAACATAAAAAAAAACAGAAAAAGACTTGAACATCCATGTATAGGAGACATTCAGAACACTATCAAGACAAGATCAAAGATCTTCCGCATGCCACGTAATAATCAAAGTGGCTAACATTGAGGCCCAGGAAATAATCTTAAAAGCAGTGAGAACAAAAGAACGGGAGACATTCAGAGGCAAAACAGTAAAAATCACTCCAGTCTTGTCAACACAAGTCATAAAAGACAGGAGGGGCTATACTCCAGACCCTAGAAGAAAACAAATTCCAACCAAGACTGTTAAACCCAGCAAATAAAGCCAGGCATGGTGGTGTGCACTTGTAATCCCAGTACTTGGGAGGCTGAAACTGGAGGATCCAGGTTTGTGGCCAGTCTCGGCTACTTAGTGAGGCCCTCCACAACTTAGTGAGACCCGGTTTCAAAATAAAGAATAAAAAAATAGGACTGGGGTGTAGCTTGGAGGTAGAATGCCCCTGGGTTCAATCCTACTACCACAAATAAGAAAAATAAATAATCCAACAAATATATCATTCAAAATTGATGGAGAATTAGAAACTTTCCAAGACAAGCAGAAACTACAAGAATTCATGGATACCAATCCTGCACTAGAGAAAATACTTAAATAAATAAAATGCAAAGTAGAAAAAAGAACCAAATACCAGAACCAGGAGGGGTGAACTCCACCCAATGGGCAACTAAGCAAAGGGGAAATAACACTATATCAAACAGTAAATAGAACTCAATATGACAGGAAACAAACATCACTACAATGACACTGAATGTCAAAGGTCTTACTCCCCAATTAAAAAGGATAGACTGGCAATGTGGATTAAAGAACAAAATCCAAATATATGCTGCTTGCAAGAAATTCACCTTATGCCCTAAGATATTCATATGCTAATGGTGAAAGGATGGAAAAAGATATACCATGCAAATGGAGACAGAAAATAAGCAGAGGTAGCAATGCACATATATGACAAAACAGACCTAATCTAAACCACATCAGAAGAGACAAAGCAGGTCACTTCTTATTAATAAAAGGGACAATCCAGCAAGAATATAATAATGGTAGTAAACATTTATATTCCACATGCGGGTGCACCCACTTTTATAAAACAAACTCTTCAGGACTCAGATAGACCCAGATACAAAAATATTGGGTGACTTCAACACTACTCACACCAGCAAATCAATCTTCCTAGGAAAAGATGAGTAAAGACTCCTCAGACCTAAAGAACACTATAATCCAAATGGACCTAATAGACATATACAGAACATTTCAACCAACAACAGCTCCATACACATTCTTCTCAGCAGCTCACAAAACTATCTCCAAAATAGACCACATTCTGGGTCACAAAGCAAGTAACAGCAAATTCAAAAAATGAAATATAATTCCATGCATCCTCTCAGATCATAATGGAATGAAAGTAGAAACCAAAAACAGGAAGATGAAAAGGAGTTACATAAATACATGGAGATTGTATGATACACTCTTGAGTGAGGACTGAATCAGAGAAGAAATAATGGGATAAATAATTCCTAGAATCAAATGAAAATACAGACATGGCATACCAAAATCTATAGGACACTTTGAAGGATTTTTTTATATCCAAGCTATATCCCAAGTCCTGTTTTTTTATTCTTTAACTTGAAATAGGGTTTCACTAAGTTGTAGAGGTCCTCACTAAGTAGTTGAGGCCAAGTACTGGGAATACAAGCATGCACCATCACGCCTGGCTCAAGGCAGTTTAAAGAGGAAAATTTATAGCACTTAGTGCTCACATAAGAAAATCAGAATTCAACAAATAAACAACCTAACGACACACCTCAAGGACAGAGAAAAACAAGAATAGTCTAATCCCAAAGCCAGTAGAAGATAATTAAAATCAGAGCAGAAATCAATGAAATAGAAAATAAAAACTATACAATGGATTAACCAAACAAAAATCTGGTTCTTTGAAAAGATTAACAAGATTGATAAACTCTTAGCCAACCTAACCAAAAGAAAGAGAGAATCAACCCAAATTATTAAAATCAAAAATGAAAAAGGGGACATCACCACAGACAGTGGGGTCCAGAGGACCATCAGAACTATTTTGAAAATTTATATTCTAATAAATTGAAAAACATGAATGAAATTAACAGATTTCTAGACACATACAACCTACCTAAATTGAACCATGAAGATATAGAAAGCCTAAACCAACCAAAAGCAAGTAAAAGAAACAGCAATAAAAAGTCTTCCAACAAAGACAAGTCGAAATCCAGATGAATTTCTAGCTGAATTCTACAAAACCTTTACAGCAGAACTAAACCCAATACTTCACAAGTTATTACGTGAATTGGAAAGGTATGTAATTCTTCGAAACTCCGCCTATGAGGCCAGTATCATCTTAATGCAAAAACCATATAAGATCCCTCAAGAAAAGAATATTACAGATCAATATCATTGATGAAATAGACGAAAAATTCTAAAAAAGATACTAGCCATTCACATTCAAAACCACATCAAGAAGATTGTACAGTGTGATCAAGTTGGTTTCATCCCAGGAATGCAAGGCTGGTTCAACATATGCAAATCAATACATATTATTAACCACATAAATAGAACTAAGGACAAAAATCACATGATCATCTCAATAGAGGCTGAAAAGCATTTGACAAAATCCAACACTCATTCATGTTAAAAAACCACTGCAGAAAAGCAAAATAGAAGGAATGTACCTCAACATCATTAAGGCAATATACAATAAACCCAAAGCCAACATCAAACTGAATAGGGAAAAAATTGCGGGAATTCCCTTTAAAATCAAGAACAAAGAAGGATGCCCACTATCACCACTCCTTTTCAATATAGTCCTCGAGACTCTTGACCGAGCTAGAAGAAAAGAGATGGATATCAAAGGAATTCAAATAGGAAAAGAAGAATTAAAATGATCTCTATTCTCTGATGACATGATCCTAAACTTAGACGACCCAAAAAACTCAACCAAAAGACTTCTAGAACTGATTTAAAAATTCAGCAAAGTAGAGGGTAACAAAATCAATCTAAAAAATCAGTAGCACTTCTATACGCCCACCATGTATCCACTGAAAAAGAAATCCAGAAAACATTTCCATTCAAAATAACCTCAAAAGCAGTAAAATGTCTAGAATAAACCTAACCAAGGAGGTATAAGGCCTCTACAATGAAAATTATAAAACACTGAAGAAGGCCGGGCGTGGTGGCGCATGCTTGTAATCCCAGTACTTTGAGAGGCGGAGACCAGAGGATCAGGGTTCGCGGCCAGCCTCAGCTCTCTCTCACTCTCTCTCTCTCTCTCTCCCTGTCTCTCTCTCTCTACTTAGTGAGGCCTTCCGCAACTTTGTGAGACCTGGTTTCCAAATAAAGCATAAAAAATAGGGCTGGCCCCTGCGTTCAATCCCCGGTACTGCAAAAAAATAAAAAAATAAAAAAATAAAAATAAAAATAAAACACTGAAGAAATAAATTGAAGAAGTTATTAGAAGATGGAAAGATCTCCCTTGCTTTTGGATAGGCAGGATAAATGTTATCAAAATGTCTATTCTACCAAAAGTGATCTACAGAGTTAAATTTCATATGGAGAAACAAAAGCCCCAGAATAGCCAAAGCAATTCTCAGCAGGGGGCATCACAATTCCTGACTTCAAATTATACTAGAGAGCTATAGTAATGAAAACAGCATGGTATAGGCCCAAAAATACAAATAAAACATGGAACAGAATAGAAAATAGAGAAACAAATCCACACACTTATAGCCAAATGATTTTCAACAAAGATGTGAAACACGTACATTGAAACAGACAGCCTTTTCAATAAATGGTGATGGGAACACTGGTCATCCAGATTGTAGAAAAATGGAACTAAATCCTTACATCTCACCCTGCACATGCATCAACTTGAGATAGAACAAAGACCTGGAAATTAGACCAGATACTGTGAAGCTATTAGAAGAGGGCCTATACCATGCTGTTTTCTTTACTATAGCTCTCTAGTATAATTTGAAGTCAGGAATTGTGATGACCTCAATAGCTCAGGAAATTAAAACACGAATAAATTGGGTGGCATTAAATTAAAATGTTTCAGCTGGGTGTGGTGGCGCACGCTTGTAATCCCAATACTTTGGGAGGCAGAGACTGGAGGATCCGGGTTTGCGGCCGGCCTCAGCTCTCTCTCTCTCTCTCTCTCTCTCTCTCTCTCTCTCTACTTAGTGAGGCCCTCCACAACTTCATGAAACCCGGTTTCAAAATAAAGTATAAAAAATAGGGCTGGGGGTGTAGCGCGGAGGTAGAACGCCCCTGGGTTCAATCCCTGGTACCGCAAAAAAAAAAAAAAATTAAAATGTTTCTGCTCATCAAAGGAAACTGTCACTGAAAGTGAAAGTCATACATTTTTCTCTAGTATGCAGAAGCTAGGGAATAATTGGGATACAATAGGGACTCCAGATAATGGAGGAAAAACCTCAGTGGAGCCAGGCAGGTGATCTAGGGGAAGGGGGAGTGAAGGGGGAGGCTCAATGAACACATTACTACCATCGGCTTTGTATACATATGTAAGAATACCAATGTCAATCTCAGTACTGTATTTGTTAAGGAGGGTTGGGGGAGACCAAAAAGTACTGTGTGCATGTATGTCTCTGTCAACATGATTTACATTATGATGTGAGACTATAGTTTACCAATAAAAGCATATAAAAATTTTAAAAAATAAAATACATTTGTAAAAAAAGGAATACCTCAAAAAACAGCAGCACCCTGGCAACACGATGGTCATGGGCCTCCCCCAGGAGGATCACAGAACTTGGCTCAGCCCAGATGGAAGGTCTGGACAGGGCCCCTGGGGGAACAGAGCAGGGTTCTCACTGTCCACTATGAGAAAATCATCGTACTCAGAATTAATTTCATGTGCACCATTCAGTGTTCTTAGCAAATATGTAGGATTGTACAACCAGGATCAAAATGCGACTTAATTTCCACCTGTCCCTGTGCACATTTGCCTGCATTCGAATTCTCACCACTGCAGCTGTTTCCCAGCTGACAATAAGGACCCAAAGTATGGCACATCTTGCAGCAGACTCAGGGTCACCCCAGAAGTCTCAGAGCATCCTGGGGGCTAGAGTGTCATTTCAGAGTCAGCTCCCTCCTGCTCATGACCACTTTGCAGGGGCTTCTGTGGAGCAACTGTCTCTGGGTTTTCCTCTGTATCTTCCACCTTCATATCAATCTATTTCTCTTCCTTCTTATGAAGCTTAGCCTCATAGGGGTAGAGGCTGATGAAGGGCGGGCTTGGAGTCCTGTCCCAGGACCAGGTCCAAATTAGCAAAATCCTTGATACAGGAAAGGCGCTGTAGAGGTTCAACTTTATCATCCTTCATTCTTTCTTTTTTTCTTTTATCTGTGCATTATAATCTCACATCCTAATCCATAGTGATAGTCACTTATATACACACAGCACTTGGTGGACTTTGTCCCATCTCCCTCCCCATTCCCCTCTTTCCCATACAGGTTATGGAGATCGATATTGGTATTCTCACATATGTATATAATGTCAGTGTGAGTGATTCCTCCATTGATCATCCCCCCATTCCCCTAGAACACCTCCCACATTCAACTGGAGTTTCTCTTCCATAAACTGAAGTCCCTCTGGTATCCCAATTCCTCCCTTGCTTCCACATATGTGAGAAAACATATGCCCTTCACTTTCTGTGACTGTCTAATCTCACTTAGCATAATGCTCCCCAGGTACAGCCATTTTCCTAAAAATTACATTATTTTGTTCTTCTGGATTGTGAAGTAAAATTCCATTGTATATATATCCCATACTTTCATAATCCAAAGGCACAAGAAATTAAAGATTAATATGTGTGATCATAATAAACTGAAAAGTTTCTGTGCAGCCAAGGAAACTATCAAGAACCTCAGGAGAGAGCCAACAGAATGGAAGATTTTTCCCAGCTACTCCTCCAATAGAGGACTAATATCTAGAATATACAAAGAACTGAAGAAACTCACCACCAAAAGAAACAAATAATCCAATAAAAAATGGGCAAGTGAACTAAATAGACAATTCACAAAAGAAGAAATACAAATAGTCAATAAATATATGAAAAAATGTTCAACATCTTTAGCAATCAGAGAGATGCAAATCAAAACTATTCTGAGATGTCACCTAACCCCAATTAGAATGGCAGTCATTAAAAACACAAACAATAATAAATGCTGGCAAGGTTGTGGAGAAGTAGGAACTCTGATAACATTGTTGGTGGGATTGCAAATTAGTGCAAACACTTTGGAAAACAGTGTGGAGGGTCCTCAGAAGTATGGGAATGTAACCTATCATAAGACCCAGCTATACAACACCTGGGTATCCACCCAAAAGAATTGTAACCAGACTACCATAGTAATGCATGCATATCTATGTTTATAGCAGCACAATTCATAATTGCCAAATGATGTAACCAGCTGGGATGTCCATCAACAGATTAATGGATTATGAATTATGGGACAATGGATTCCTACACAGCCATAAAGAGGAACAAAATTATGTTATTTGCAGGGAAATGGATGGAACTGGAGAATATTGTGCTAGGTAAGATAAGTCAGTCACAAAAAGTGAAAATTCAGATGTTTTCCCTCATATGTGGAAGCTAGGGAGAAATTGGGACACGGGGAACTCCAGACAAAGGAGGAGAAACGTTAGTGGAGTTAGGGAGGGGACCTAACTGAGGGAAACAGGAGGGGGGAGGAAGACTTGAAGATGGAGATACTTCAATGGTCATGATGTACATACACAAATTTATCAGTGTCAATCACAGTGTTGTGCACAGGAAGGTGGGGAGGGGAGGGAGTGGGTGGGACTTGGGGGAAGGCTCGCTGAGTGTTGTGTGCATGTAAACCTCTATTACCCTGCACTTCATCAGGATGTATGATTACAGTGCACCAATAAAAAAGACAACACACAGCAAATGATCATCAAAAACTCAGAAATATTATGAGTTAAAAAGACATTTGTCAAAAAGGAAGATGCTTGTCTCCTGTTAGTGATATTAAAAGTGAGAAGAAATGGACAGAAAGTTGTGAATTGTTAAAAGATCTCAAAGAAATGGCAGCACGTTAGACGATGGAAGGATCAGTTGCCAGAGTGAAAGTAGAGGCCCCGGGACTCATTGTGTGCTCTAGGAGCTGGTCTCTGCCACCTCCCCGTGGGATCCTGTGTTCCTTCCCTTTCTGCTTAGATCTGTGTCTACACAAAACAACTCAGGATCCACTACAAACAACAGGGCTTGCTTAGCTGCTGGAATTAGCACATGCTGTTCCTCCACCTGGAAATTCCCGGTTCTTTTTGAGCACCTCTGGGTATGCACAGTGTTTCATACAAACATGTTTATCTTTCTGCCTAAGTTAGGTGAGTGTACTGACCCCACAGTGTCTGTGTCACCATGTCCCCAACACTCTGAGTTTTAGTGTCTGATCTCCACAGGTCTATCAGGCCTAGACAGTGATCTTCTTCAGGCAGGGGAGACCCATTCATCTCAGGGACTGGGTGCCCATCCCAGGATCCTGCCCTCATGAGGTCTCAGGAAAGACCTGTGGGGCCAATGGTGGGACACCCGACCCTACCTGCCAGAGGAGGTGCTGAAAACACCAAGATCCCTAATGTGGCCCAGAAAGGGTTCCCAGTGTTCAGGGGCACTGGAAGGATTGTGTCTGGGATCTGTGGAATGCTTGACAAACACAGAGCGCGGTTCTGGAGAGGAACCCACAGACACGCAGGCCTGCTGTGCCCATGGCCGCCCACACACCCAGGGCGCCTCAACAACCAGGGGCTGTGTGGGAATCCTTTTTTCACAAGAGGGGCGTTAGTTAGAAGAAGGCCACAGTCCTTCTTCTCCGTGGACAGCCGTATGGAGCTGCGTCCTCTGGAGATCAACTGCAGCTAAGAGGCAGACAAGATCTAATCAAAGGCAAGACATTGATTAGATTTTGTTTCCGCAACATGAGCAATCCTCTCAAAATAACAGAGAGTGGTTTTTTTTTGTTTGTTTGTTTTTTTGTTTGCGGTACCAGGGATTGAACGCAGGGGCGTTCTACCTCCGCGCTACGCCCCCAGCCCTATTTTTTTTATACTTTATTTTGAAACCGGGTCTCCCTAAGTTGCGGAGGGCCTCACTAGGTAGAGAGAGAGAGAGAGAGAGAGAGAGAGAGAGACGGAGAGAGAGAGAGAGAGAGAGAGCTGTGGCTGGCCCCGAACCCAGATCCTCCGGTCTCCGCCTCCCAAAGTACTGGGATTACAAGCGTGTGCCACCACGCCCGGCTCAGAGAGTGGTTTTTAAAAATCGTATATGGGTGCATTGTAGGTGTACATGATAGTGAGATTCATGCGTGCACATAACATTTTGTGGTCTGTTTTCAATGAGTGGTTTACAGGAAATTGCAAGTGGGACCTGACAGGAAAGTTCACACAGCCTGATCCCCACAATCCATTGTGCACTGTGGCTGCAGCCTTCATGGGGGAGTCAGTGGCCAATGATGTACGCAAAAATGTTTCAGGTCTTAATTCCAATTCTAAATCCAATGAATACAACTACCAAAAAATACAACTTTCAAAATTATTTGGGATAGAAATTGTCCACACTTTCCTTTCAGTCTTTTAGGTTGGCACATTTCCCATACTTCTTCTTCTGTTTTTTTTTTTTTTTTTTGTAGTACTGGAGATTGAACCCAGGGGCATTCTACCTCTGAGTTCTGAACCAGTCCCTTTTTAAAAATATTTATTTGTTTATTTATTTATTTATTTTTGTGTGGTGCTGCGCAGTATTGAAGCCAGATACATTTTGCATTGAGTTACCACCAGCTCTATTTTATTTTGTATCTGGAAACAGAGTCTTGCTAAGTTGCTAAGACTCTAAGTCCCTGAGGTTGGCTTCAAACCTGCAACCCTCCTGTTTCAGCCTCCCAAGTACTGGGATTACTGGCATGTGTCACCACAACTCGCTAACCCATACTTCTTAATGCCTTTTTTATTTAATTTGCACTTTACTTATTATCATTCATTGATTTATCATTTATTTGTTTGAGTACTGGAGATTGAACCTAGGTTCATTCTACCACTCAGCTACACCCCCAACACTTTTCCATTACTTATTTTTGAGCCAGGGTCTTGCTAAGTTGTTGTGGATTCCCCACATAGCTGAGACTGGCCATGAACCAGTGATCCTCCTATTTCAGCCTCCAAAGTACAGGAATTACAGGCATACACCACTGAGCCTGGCACTTTGTATTGTTTTAATGTTTTAAATTCTTGGAGACAAATGAAAAGTTTAGGCTTTAGGTAGTAAAAAAATCAATAGCTTCCCCCAGAAAAAAAAACAGTTTAAAAGGCAGCGTTACTCCAGTTCCCAATAGTTTTATATCCCCCGAATCCTCATGAGAACGCCCTGCACTGTGCCACCTCTATCTTCATCCTGAGTCTCTCCAGGATCGGCCACCAAGCCCACATGTGGCTCTCTAGGCTTGCTCCAGCCTGATTCCCAAGCCCTTCCAAGCTCCTGCCAGAAACCAACTCCAGCAACTCCTCTACATCCTCTCAGGTCTACTCACCTGAAGACCCCACATCTCAGTCCCAATTCTCCTGAGTCAGTCAGCTTTCCAGCACTGGGACAAAAGGGCAGATCAACAAAGAGCAGGGCTTAGAAGAGAAAATCAAGGCTTTTAACAAGGAAAGGTTTACTGGCTCACAGGTTCAGGGGTTCTGTCCATGGTCCCTTGGCCTGATTGCATCGGTGCCTGTGGTGAGTGGGTACATCCTGGTGAGAGCACATGATGGAGCAAAATGCAGCCAGGAGGAAAAAAAGGAGGGGACAGGACCAGCCCCACAATTGGCTCTGAGGGCATTAACCCAGTGACATTAACCTCCCACTAGGCCCCACCCTTAAAGATGTTCACCTTCCAGTAACACCAAGTGCCGAGTGTCCCATCGTGCCTCCCTGCACCTGTCTCTTTGCTCACCCAGGACGGAGCTCCAGGTGAGCTGCGTGTCACATGCTCTGCGTCTCTGCTGCTCTGCATCTACCTGCAGCAGGAAATTGCATCTACCTGCAGTTTCTCAATGGTGGGGCTGATGACTGGCCATGGTGGGGACCCCACAGCGCTGTGCAGATGGACAGGCTGGAGGAGGGAAGGGACCCATGGGTACGCTCTAAGAGAAGGGACCAGCCCTCGGTCTCCCCTACCTGGAAGGGCCCACTCAGGAAGCACCACATGTATTTGTCTCTACATCCTGGAGCTTGGTGAGATGAGGAGGGATCAGGCTGATTGATGGAGGCCAGTGTAGAGGAGACTCCATCTCTGTCTGAGCTGTCTGCAAAGAGCCTTGGAGCCCACCCAGTCAAGCCCTGGGAAAAAGGAACATCATACTCCTCGGTTATGGGGCGTGATTTCCTATTGCTGTAGGGTTGCTGATGTGACAACTACATTATGGGGAGATCTGTCTTCTGGGAGGCCACAATCTCTCTGTCCTGCAGAGCACCTTGGTGTCCTTCATCTGCATAGCTGCTGTCGGTGGAGTGTACGCCATGACCCCCACCCTCAAAGCCCTGCTCTACCTCAGTGAATCGTGAAGAGGGGAGGGGATGCCTGTTCTGGGAGAGGCCCCACCCCCAGCTTGGCCCTGTACCAGCAGGACACCCCAGGCTCAGTGGCTCTGAGGAGGAAAGGAGCTCCCCAGGCCTTGGGCACAAACATAACACAGGGAATACTCTTGCAGGGCTGATTCCAGGCCCCAGGACCCCAGTGAAGGCAGTGTGTCCCCAGTGTCCCAGGTCACTCCCCCTCACTGGGGACTAGAGGTCACTGTGGGCAGTGGGAGTCGAGAACACCAGGTTTGGGTTGAAGCTGAGGAGGCCTGGGGCATCCTGGACTGAGCTTGGATCTGATGGGGGCTTGCTGGGTCCCAGCCTCGGATCTCCTTGCAGGGACCCTCCCCAAGCCCAGCCTCTGGGCTGAGCCAGGGTCTGTGTTCACCCAGGGGAGTGCAGTGACCATCTAGTGTGAGGGGACTCAGGGAACTCTGGAGTACCATTTGCACAAAGAGAGAAGCACAGAATTCTGGGACACACAGACCCCATTACAGCACAGAAACAAGGTCACATTCACTCTCCCATCACGTTTCCGTAGTACAGAGGTTATCAGGTTATTCTAACACTATCCCATCCATGACAGAACACCATGCAGGGCAATATCCCTGTTACTATCACAGCCCTGCTGGCTGGGCAGAGGCAGTGATACCTGGAGCTGGTGGTGGCAGGTGAGAGGACACTCAGGGACCAGTCTCAGGCTCTGCCCTCAGGGAGTGGGTCAGCTCTCAGGGGTGTCCCCTTCACAGGCAGTCCTGGGAATAATGTGGGAGATGTGAGCCCATTTAACACACTGCCTCCTCCTTTCCTAGGAGCCTATATCAAACCCAGCCTCTCAGCATGCCCCAGCCCTGTGGTGGACTCAGGAGGGACTGTGAACCACCAGTGTGGTCCACGGCAGAAATTTGGCAGGTTCATTCTGACAGAGGAAGGATGAACAGGAGCTCCCTGCTCTATGGACTTACCACAACACATCAATGGGTTTGTCCAGGACCTGTTCCCTACAAGTCCTGTGACCCCCAATCACACATAGAGGTTCAGATGCCACACCTGTGACAGGAGCAATCCCCAGGTGGAAAACCCATCTTTGTCTCACACAATCCTGGGGACCAAGCAGGGTGTGGGCGGCTTCTCCTCAGGACAGCCCCAGGTGAGAGGAAGGATGGGGAAGCCTGGGGCTCCTGAGCCAGAACCCAGGTGTGAGAGAAAGAGAGACCTGCAGGCAGCAGGGGAGGGGCAGGGGTTTGGAGGAACCAGCCCCTCAGCCCTGGCTCCTCTGCCCTCCAGGGGTGTCCAGAAAGCCCACTCTCCTGACCCAGCAGGGCCCTGTCCTGGCCCCTGGAGAGAACCTCACCCTCCAGTGTTGCTCTGACCTCAGCTATGATGGATTCGCTCTGTTCAAGGAGGGGGTATGTGACCTTCCCCTGCGCCCCGGCCGGCGGACCCAGGCTGGGCTCTCACATTCATATTTGCCTCTGAGCCTTGTGAGAGGCTCCCACGGTGGCTGGTACAGATGCTATGGTGGACACAGCCTCTCCTCTGAGTTGTCAGCCCCCAGTGAGCCCCTGGACATCCTGATCACAGGTGAGCAGCCCGTGGGTGCAGCCAGGGACCCAGACCCTGTGCTGGCCCTGCATGAGGATGGATGGTAGGAAGGGATTGACAGTAGAGGGGGTCTCATTGAGGGAGAGAGACAGGAACAAAGGTGAGAGCAGAGTCAGAGAAAACAGAGACATCAAGGGTCCTCAGAGACAGGACCTGGTCAGGTCTCACTTCAGAACTGGGTGGGGCGGCCCTCACCCCTCCTTCTTCTCTCTAGGACAGCTTCCTGCCACACCCTCCCTCTCAGTGCAGCCAGGCCCCATGGTGTCCCCAGGAGAGAACATGACCCTGCAGGGCCAGTCACAGAGTTGGATGGACGCTTTCCTTCAGTCCAGGGAGGGGGCGGCCCATCTCCCCCTGTGTCTGAGATCAGAGTCCCAAGATCAGCAGAGCCAGGCAGAATTCTCCAGGGGGCTCTGACCTCAGCCCTCAGAGAGACTTACAGGTGCTACGGTTCTCAAAGCTCCTCCCCTCACCTGTTGTCGTGGCCCAGTGTGCCCTGAAGCTCCTGGTCTCAGGTGCTGGTCCCCGACCCCATCCACTCTGGGCCCAATGGGTCACTCTGTCCCTGGCCTTCAGGGCAGCTCTGGTTGGGATGGAGTGAGGGGGCCCTGGGAAGGGTCACCCAGGGGGAGATTAATCCTGAAATGGGAGGACACCGGTGAGGTTGTCCCAGTGAGGCATGTGCACCCGACCACAGCACATCACTGGAATCCAGACCAGGCCAGGTGGGCAGCAGGGAGGTCCTGTGGAGGCCACAGGGCAGAGGCAGGAGAGTGAACAGCGGGGGTCCCCAGGGTGGCCCAGCCCCTCACTCTTCTTTTCTCATTTCTGGGATCTTCTAGCTACTTAACCTGAATTATTGTACCTGGTCCTGTGTCCCAAGCTGAGCAGAGAGCCCACAGTGGGGGCCTGTTTCTGGACTCAGAGACCACTGTTCTCACTGACCCTGTGTTCTTTGATCTCAGCTAATCTTTTCTCCAACATGACTCAGACACAAGTTCTGATACACACAGCACAGAGAGGCTGACGAATCCACTGAGGAGACAGAAGGACCTGCCACAGCAGGGACAGGCTGCTGCAGCATCTGCATAAAGCGATGTCATGAGAATAGGACATGAGGATGTTGGAGCCAGGGCACAGGCTTGAGATTTTTTACTTTTTTTGCCTTTTGATTTTTTATTACTCAATGAATCTTCATATTTTCTTTAGCTTTCTCACTCTGCTTTTGCCTTCAACACTTTCTCAGTGATTTTCTGCTCCTGAATAAGAAAAGTACATTTGATCCTGTCACAGACACATGTACCACACAGGGAACCACCATAGCCCTGCTGACATGCTTTTCATTTTAGAGAATCTCATGAGAACTTTAGGTCTCACAGCAGGAATGCACGAAGCCTGCCTGGGCACACACCACATGCAGGCTCTCCTGCTCTCCCAACCTTCTTGGTATAAGGTAAAAAAAAAATCTATCACCAGGGTTCAGGACAGCCTAGTTTTAAAGTTAGAGGCTGTGTTGTAAGAATGCCTACGATGATATGTCAAGCACTGGACCACTCTGAATGCCTTTAGATGCTGCCCCCTGGAAGAGGAAAAGCTCAGGTCTCTTCAACACCTCACACTTTCTATTCCTGGCCTTTGGTTCTCAGGTGCATCTGAGACCTTCAGCCCACCACAAACAGCTGAGACCCGAGAGAGGGGACTAAGGAAACTCCTCAGTGATGGGCTGGACACAGAGTGAAGTGCTGTCCAGGGAGGCAGGTGCCCTGGGTGGACATGTGGGATTCTGGGGAGATTTGGGTCTGTCTTGAAATCTGACCTCTGACCTCTGTGTCCACAATTCACAGCCCCAGGATTACACTGTGGAGAATCTCATCCGGATAGGCATGGCTGGCTTGGTCCTGGTGGTCCTCGGGATTCTGCTCTTTCAGGCTCTGCACAGACAGAGAAGGACCCGAGTTGGGGTCAAGATGTGAGCAGGAGAGAGAGCAGAGCACTTCTCAGAATGGCAGAACCTTGGAGATAAATCTTAAGACTGAGTGGGTCCTAGAAGAAAATCCAGGGCTTCCATGGAGGAAATATCTGCTGGCATTGTTGAGGGGTGACAGGGTTTGGATATGGGGAGATGTCTGCGGTGGACTGTGTAGAGACTTCCTCCATTAAATTGTTGTACTTTTCTCCCAGTGCTCTTAACCTTCTGAAATAGTCCCCTTCTTTTCTTATCCCTAAGCACCTCTCAAGTCCTCACTCTCTCATACTTGCATGTACAAATCCTGCTGTTTGTAATTACCCCATTCCCTAATGAATGCTATTGATCCTCTACTTCTTCAGCTCAACAAAGAATATGGTTTAAGTAAGAGAATAGATGGGCAAAAATCAGAATTCGCCCTAAAACCACTGAATCTAATGTTGTGCAGTGAGACCCTCCACTCCTCATGCAGTGATGCTGTGTAGATTCTTCAGGAATCACCTGGAATCAGCATGTGGGTGATGGATGGGACAGTCCAGTAGAGGTGGGGTGGGGCTGAATGGGCTGTGTGGCATCTGGTCTCCTCTGACAGTTTCCCCGCCAGCCCCACCTCTTGGAGTGAGGGGCAGCTGGTCACTGGGCTGATTGTTGAGGAGGCAGAGCACTGTGCAGGTGTGAACTGTGGCTGAAGCCACCACATCCTGTTCACACTGCAGTTGTGCTATTTTCCTCATGCTGTCCTACATAAAAAGCCACATGCCCCCAAATTCACCGCCCTCCTATGTGGTGGTAACTGCTTGAGGGATGGCAGGCGAAGGTCATGGTGGAAAGTCCTGTCCTGAAGACGTGGTGGTGCAGAGCCCAGGCTGCCGGAGGGAGCCCGCGGGAAGCTGAGTTCATGATTGCTGGGTCCAGGCTGAGCTGCCCAGGTCAAGCTCCTGGCCAATCCCAGGCCAAAAGACACACAGGAAATTGGGACAGGCCTAGTCATGGGAGGACAGGTCTACAGCAGTCTGGTCACCTCTGCTGGGGTCCTTCCAGGATTCTTCCTGGTGATTTGGTGACACATGATGTGTCTTTGTCTCCTAAGGCTGACACCCCTTCTCTCCCAGGTGGAAATGAAAGGCCATTCCCACCAGCTTGGTAAGCCCCTCGCTCCCCTAGGTGGAACAAGGCTCTACACAGTCAATCCCATCTTAAATTTGTCCCATTCACTATTCAAAAGGCTCAGAACCCTCCACCTTGACTCCTGAGTGGATGCTTCAATAATACTTGCTGTGAATGCCAGACCCACGAATGCTTCCCACGCTCATCACACTGGGATGCCCTGGAGATCCTGGTCACAGCTAAAAGAAGTCTAGAGCAGCCTATGTCCAGCCCATAT
This sequence comes from Glis glis, assembly GCA_004027185.1. Classification (NCBI taxonomy): domain Eukaryota; kingdom Metazoa; phylum Chordata; class Mammalia; order Rodentia; family Gliridae; genus Glis; species Glis glis. Next base: position 15,861 of record PVJS01022762.1, read on the forward strand.
CCAACAGGCTGTCCTGAGAGTTCAGATCCCCATGAAGCCAACAGCAAGACTGGTGAGGAACCAGACATTGTCCCTGGAAGAGAAAATGACTCTGGATCTCCACTTGTACCTCGGAATGTTCTACTCACTAAACTCATGAATCATCAATGTCTTGGACTAGAATGTGAAGACTGAGGATAAGGTGCACTCACAAAGAGCAAGTACTCTCAGCCAGAAGGGAGCCTGGTACAGAAGACCTGCTCAACGCAGGGTCTGTCCCCATTACACTCTCTGTCTCCAGAAGCCTCCACCCTCCACACTCCCAGTTTCCCTTGGGCAGGAGCAGAGAGATGCTTCAGAGCAGGATCCAGTCTTGACTCCTGCACTAGACCTGACCCTTGGGGTCTCTGCCGCCGCCGCCTCCACCTCCATCCTCAGAAAGTGCACTTGTGAGGAGGAGGGGACACGGGGTGTGCTCAGCTCTGGGGATGCAGGGTTTCCAATTCAGGATAAACAGATCCTCTTGTCTCTGGACAGCATGGAAAGACACACTGGAATCTGGGACAGACCAGACTCATATTGGCTCTTTGATTTGCACAACTGTTACCACTTCTGGAATTTTCTGCACAGGTTGCAAAGGAAGAAAGGAACTGGTCAGTTTTAGGGACTTGAGTAGAGTGCTAGAGATTAGATATGGCCTGTGCCAGGACGCAGTGTCTCAACACAAGCTGTCATCAAATGGACATGCTTGGATTTGCTCGTGGACCTCAGGGAGGGTCCAGCACGCTGAGCCGCTCACGGGATGCCGTGGCCTTCATCTCATGGCACTTCCCTCTGTGCTCTCACTGGCCGCTTGTGTTCTATCACAAATCCTAGGATTAAGGGAAGCAGGGCAGTATCAAGTGCATGAACCAGTAAAGAGGGACAAGGGAATGTGTTCACCTCCTTAGGCAGACCTGGGGGTTTTTCTGGGGACCAAGATGGACCCCAGCCACATGCCAAAGGCTTGGTCATCAGCCTGTGGCCCTGCTGGGGGAGGTGGTGGGTCTTAGGAGGGAAGTCCTAGAGGAAGGAAGGAAGGTCATCGTGGCATGCCCTTGAAGGGATGTGGGACCCTGGCCTACCTTCCTACCTTTGTCTTTGTTTCCCGTCGGTGATGAGGTGAGAAGTTGACTCCTCCACCTGCATCTACCATGGTGAGCTGCCTCAACACAGGTCAGATACACCTGTGCCAAGCTGCCCACACTGCATCCTCTGAAACTCTTAGCCAAATTAATCATTCCTCCTTCAAGTGGATTGGTTTGAGCTGTTCTGTTAGGGATGGAAAGCTCACTAACACAACTCCAAGTTGAATGCACAGCTCTTGGACATCAGCAAGCTCCTCCATGGTCCAGGGTGGTCCCAAGTAGCAGAGCTCCACTGAGCAGGGAGGAGGTTCTGGCCCAGGGCCACTGCTGGGAGCTCCCTGCTCTCTCATCCCTCATCCCTCATTTGAGAACTTGATTCTTCCTTCATGTGGAACCCAGAAAACATTCGTGGCTCCCAGGGATCTCAGGGGAATTGCTGTGCTCTGAGCTGTGGAGAAGCCCTGCAGCCCCTCCTCCCCAGATTCACAACAGGAGGCCGGATGAGCAGAATGTTAGCCCTGGCCAGACCATAAACCCTCAGTGGAGGGCTTCAGGGGGCAGCTTGAAAGCCCGCGTCCCTGGACTGCAGTCAAGGGTGCACCATTACCACTAGGAATCCAGCGTGCTGAAGGAAAGATGCACAGAGAGAAAAAGACTCCAACGTGGAGCATAGCATGGAACCTCTGGGTCAAGCAGCACAGCATTTTCCTCCAGGGACACCCCATGCTCCAGGGCACAGAGAAGCACAGCCTCAGCCTCAGCCACACAGCGCTGGTGTGTGTGGGATCGACCCCGATGTTTGTCTCTGAGCAGCTGCGACAAGCCATCCTTCACATATCCAGAACAAACCTGAGTAAATGGAAAATGTACACCTGGGGACATGAAGAAGAACCCATTTAGTTCAGTTGGTGTGTCACAGCATTGTGTTACTGTAAGAGAATACCTGAGACAACCAACTAAGAAAGAAGACAGGCTGATGAGGGGAGGTATTGTGCCACCACAGGCTCCAACCATGATGTGCTGCCCTGGGAAATCAGTCATGGAATGTCCATCTGGGGTCCCGTCCTCAGAGTGCAGGGAAGTGGTCTATCTGGACCATGAAGTGTGTGTGTGTGTGTGTGTGTGTGTGTGTGTGTGTGTGTTATGAGGTTTAAATCAAGGGGGATTCCATCTTTGAGCTACAACCCAGCCCGATTTTAGTTTATCTCTCTTTTAAACGGGGTCTTGCTAAATTTTGGAGGATCTCTCTAAGTTGCTGAAGTTGGCCTTGAATCTGTGATCCTCCTGTGTCAACCTCCCAAGTACTGGGATTACCAGCATGTGCCACTGCAAAGGCTCATGATGTATATCTGAGTCTGCAGTCAACCTACCAGTGACTTCTCATATTTGAATTGACCTAGGAATGACATTAAATTCCCTTCCTGTACCCTCTGAGAAGATAAGTGTCATGGGTTTAAGTCCAGCCACTCAGGCTGAAGCCTGGGTCCTGCCCTGGTGGAGCAGGATTCAGCTAGGCAGGAAGAGGTTTGAAACCTAGCAGACCTCACTTCTGGGCTGAGATGTCTCCATCGGGCTTGGACCCTCCTGAGCCCCACCCTGGGGAATGCAGAGCCCATCCACGGAGGGGCCATCCCCATCTGCTTGATGCACAGCTGTGGGACCCAGAAGGCAGCAGCAGATCTCAACGGCCACTTCCGGGCTCTGTCTGTCCTGTGGGGTCCTAAGGTCTCTTCTCTCGAAGCTGTAGCACTCAGGGCAAGCGGCATGACTTCCACCCTCCCTGTCCTCATTCTCCCCTGCCTCGGTCAGTGTCGGGAGGAAAGGAGACACAGGTTGGGTGGGGAGGGTGTCAGGACTCAGGCAGCCCAAATGGAAAAAAAGTCAGTCTTGGCAATGGAATTGCAAGCCTCTCTTCCAGGGCTGAGTCTGAGACAGAGGCCCCAATGAGCTGCAGATGAGCTCTCACCAGTATCCAACATCCTGCCTTATCCCCAGCTCCTGAGGTCTCAGGACAGAGAACAGCAGCCTGGGCTCAGAGTGGTCTATGGGGAGGGGTCCTGGGCTGTGCTGGGACCTTAGGGGGGAACATCCTGGGACTCAGCCTCTGATCTCCTTGCAGGGACCGTCCCAAACCCACCCTCTGGGCTGAGCTAGGCTCTCTGATCACCTGGGGAAGGCCAGTGACCATCTGGTGTGAGGGCACCCTGGGGGCCCCGGAGTACTCTCTGTATAGGGAAGGAAACACAGAGCAGACAGACAGACAGACCCCACTGGAATCCGTGAACATCACTCTTCTCTCCAGCCCCCTCAGCTGTCTTGTCATTTTGACTCCATTGCTGTTCATGCAAGAGACTTCTCATCAATCAATCAACATTAACACCATCCCTACAAATGGCTCCAACACCAGTGGATGGTGTTGATGTTGATTGATTGAGGTATCTCACATTAATGACAACGGAGTCAAAGTGACAAGACAGCTGAGGGGGCTGGAGAGGAGAGAGATATCTCTTCTGCCTTCCTTCCACCAGTGTCTTACTTTTATTGAGGGTTATAACCAAAATATTGTAAAAATTATTAATTACAGGAAACAGCAACGCAGTCATGGGATGAATCAGGGAAAAACACCAAAGTAGTCACAGATGAATCAGGGAAGGAAAGGGGAAACAAGAAGTTGTCAGGGTCTTTGCTTATCACTCTCATTTGGTCCTTGGAGATTTCTCTGTGTGCAGAAATCTCCACTTGGGTGAGCAGTTTGTGCCCCTCCCAAGCTGGACCGAGGTGACCTCAAAGCTGATGACTAACAAGGCTTGCAACACAAGACCAAGTTCTCCATCACCTCTGTGACAGAGCACCATGCAGGGCGATATCATTGTTACTACTACAACCCTGCTGGCTGGTCAGAGCCCAGTGACCCACTGGAGTTGGTGGTGACAGGTGAGAGGACACTCGGGGCCCAGCCCCAGGCTCTGCCCTCAGGAAGGGGGTCTGCTCTCAGGGGAGTACCCCTCTCACAGCCAGCCCTGTGGGATAATGTGGAAGGTGTGAGCACATTTCTCCTCTCCTAGGAGCCTACAACAAACTAGGCTCTCAGCCCTATCCAGCCCTGAGGTAGCTTCAGGAGGGACCTTGACCCTCCAGTGTGGTTCCTGGTTGGGATTTAGCAGGTTTGTGCTGATTGAGGAAGGGGAACACAAGCTAGACTCACAACAACAGCACAATGGAGGGGCCCAGGCCCTGTTCCCATGGGCCCGATGACCCCAGGCTACAGGTTGATGTTAAGATGCTAAGGCCATTACTGGAATAGCCCCCCAGGTGTGGTGTGGTCCTTACCCAGTGAACCCCTGGAGCTCCTGGTCTCAGGTGAGGAAGCCAGATCTTTACACTAACACTGTTTAGAGCCCCCGGCATGCTGCCATGAGCTGTGCTGCCAGAGGATCCCAGGTGCGTGACTGAGGGAGCTCATGGTCTCAGGTGAGGGACCCTGACCCCATCCTCTCTGAGCCCTGGCCCTGGGAATAGGCAGGAAAGTGAGCAGAGACAGGGTTCCCAGGTGTGGCAGTGCTCCTCCCCCTCCTCTGGTCCTTATTCCCAGTATCCACTGGAGTCTCAGCCCCCACCCTCCAGGCCCATCCCAAAACTTGATGAGGCTCAGGGACCTCTGTCCACAGACTCCTGTGTCCTCAGTCCTGCACAGCCTCAGCCCATCTAAGTCTTAGTTACAGTCTCAGCTGGGCTTGTGTTCAGAGGCCTGGCATTTAGACAGGCACATGCGTGGGGACCCTCGGGTCCCAGGGGCTCAGAGGCTGGCTTCAAAGGGAGTGGTCCAGGCAGAGGGAGATGTAGGAACCATGCTTGGAGGAGCAGCAGGCTACCCTGGGGAGAAAGGAGCGCAGCCCTCACCTCCCCACCCCACCCCAGGAGGCCCTGAGGACACACCCCTCACCCCCACAGAGTCAGGACCCCCAGTGCTGAGTGAGGGGCTCTGGTGGGAGGTGGGGGGACAGGACTGATGGGTGGGGTGGGTGCAGCATCCTCCATAGATGCCGTCTTGGACAAGCCCCTCCCTCTGGGCCTCAGTTTCTCCAAGTGTAGAGAAGAGGCCTGACCCAGACCTTCAAGTTCCTCTCAGTGCCCACTTTGGATCATATCTCCTGGAAGAGAGGTCATCTCAGGTAATAATCCAGGGCCCAATTGCAGTGGTCCTGTCCCCTCTACCCAGTGATGGTGACATTGTATAGAGGAGGGGCACAGGTCCCAGAGATGGGGTTTCAGGATCTTTCCCTGTAGCTCAGAGCTCAGCTCTGGAGGAGAGAAGGAGGCTGGAAGTCAAACTCCCTGTTCAGTCCCTAGGTCTACCGCTTCCTGCTGGAGACATGGAGGGGCTGGAGATCCCCCTCGCTGAGCCTCAGTTTCCTTGTCTGTAAACTGAGTGAATGTCATATCCCAAGTTATAAGGCTAGGCAGGATGAATGCACAGGCAGAGCATGAGCCTGACATACAGTAGGCGCTCACTGAGCACCCTCATTTCTCATTCACAACATCACTCATGCCCAAGGACAGGAAAGGCACCTGAGGTTGTGATTGGGGTCTCACTGGCTTCCTACCCTCGCTTTTCTCCTCATTCTCCTCCCACACCAGTGTTGGGGGCCCCTGGGGACCAACCTTCACCCCTGGACCTGGGTCATCAGATGAAGAATCAGGGGAAACTCATCTCCAGGGAATTGCCTGGTCCTGTGTCCCAGACTGAGCAAAGAGCACAGTGCAGGCGTGTTTCTGGACTCGGAGACCATTGTTCTCACTGATCCTGAGTTCTTAGGTCTGAGCTGATCTTTGTTCAATATGACTGAGACACAAGTTCTGATCTCACAGAGCACAGAACAGCTGAGGGATCCACTGAGGAGACAGAGGGACCTGCCACAGCAAGGAAAGGATCCTGCAGGATCTGCATAAAGTTACATCATGAGAAGAGGACATGAGGATGTGGAGCCAGGGCAAAGGCTCGGGTCTCTTCAACACTTCACACTTCCTACTCCTGGTCTGTGGTTCTCAGGAGCATCTGAGACCATCAGCCCATCACAAAAAGCTCAGACCCGAGAGAGGGGACTAAGGAGACTCTCAGTGATGGGCTGGACACCGAGTGAAGTCCTGTCCAGGGAGGCAGGTACCCTGGGTGGACACGCAGGGATTCTGGCGGGATTTTGATCTTCCCTGACCTCTGACCTCTGTGTCCACAATACACAGCCCCACAGCCCCAGGATTACACTGTGGAGAATCTCATCCAGATGGGCATGGCAGGCTTGGTCCTGGTGGTCCTCGGGATTCTGCTGTTTCAGGCTGTGCACAGCCAGAGAGGGACATAAGATGGGGCCAAGAGAACAGGAGAGAGAACAGGGCAGTGATCAGAGTCTTGAGATGAATCTGATGATGCAGGACGTCCTTGAGGCATCATGAGGAGAGTGTCTGGTGGAAATGTTGAGGAGTGGCAGGGTATGGATATGGGGAGATGTCGGCTGTGGTCTGTGTAGAGAAGGCTTTCTCCATTAAATTGTTATACTTTTCCCCCAGTGTTCCTGACTTTATGAGATGAGTCCCCTTCTTTTCTTACCCCTAAGCACCTTTCTTTTTTTTTTTTTTTTTTTTTTTGCAGTACCGGGGATTGAACGCAGGGGCATTCTACCTCCGCGCTACGCCCCTGGCCCCTATTTTTTATACTTTATTTTGAAACCGGGTCTCATGAAGTTGCAGAGGGCCTCACTAAGGAGAGAGAAAGAGAGAAACAGGGAGAGAGAGAGCGAGAGAGCTGAGGCTGGCAGCGAACCCGGATCCTCTGGTCTCCACCTCCCAAAGTACTGGGATTACGAGCGTGCGCCACCATGCCCGGCTGCCTAAGCACCTTTCAAGTCCCTACTCTCTCTTGTACCTGCATGTACATATCCTGCACCTACCTTTTCAGCTTACAAAGAATCTGTTTTAAGTAACAGAATCAATGGGCAAAAATCTGATTCTACTCTGAAACCACTAAATCCGAAGTGGTGGGCCCTAGCCCCTTCACTCAGAACATGGGTGATGGATGGGACAGCCCAAAGGTGGACAGGGGCTGGCAGAGGTGGGGCTAAACAGGGCTTTGGTTGGGATATGTGGCACCTGGTCTCCTCTGACAGTTTCCCCACTAGCCTTGTGTGCTGGGATGAGGAGCAGGCAGCAGAATGTGCAGGGTGTGAATTGAGGCTGCGGCCACCACATCCTGCTCACATTGCAACTGTGCTGGGCTCCTGAGTCCTGTCCTACAAAAGGAGCAACATGTCCCTAAATTCATATCCCCTGTGTGGTGGTAAGAATAAAGTGCAAATTAAATAAAGAAAGGGATTAAGAAGCATGGGAAGCCAGGCATGGTGTTACATGTTTATAATCCTAATACTAGGGAGGCTGAAACAGGAGGATCACCGGTTTGAAGACAGTCTCAGCAATTTAGCAGGTCTCCCAGCAACTTACCCTGACCCTGTTTCTAAATACAAAATAAAACAGGGTTGAGGGTATAGCTCAGAAGTAGAATGCCCCTGAGTTCAAACGCCAGAAGCCCCCAAAATAAATGATAAAATAAAATAAAAATGATTTAAAGAAGCACTGGGAGCCAGGCGTGGTGGCGCACGCTTGTAATCCCAGTACTTTGGGAGGCGGAGACCGAAGGATCTGGGTTCACGGCCAGCCTCAGCTCTCTCTCTCTCTCTCTACTTAGTGAGGCCCTCCGCAACTTCGTGAGACCCGGTTTCAAAATAAAGTATAAAAAATATGGCTGGGGATGTAGCTCGGAGGTAGAACGCCCCTGGGTTCAATCCTCGGTACCGCAAAAAAAAAAAAAAAAAAAGAAGCACTGGGGGCTGCACTTAGAAGTAGAATGTCCCTGGGTTCAATTTCTAATACTACAAAAAGAAAAAAAGGCAAGGGAAATGTGCCAACACGAAAGATTGAAAAGATTGTGCCTACAGTTTCCATCAAAAAATAATTTTGAAAGTTATATTTTTGATGGTGTATTCATTGGATTTAGAATAAAAATAAAGACCTGAAACTCATGTGGGAATGTTGGTCACTGACTCCCCCATGAAGACCGCAGTCACAGTGCACAATGGAATGTGAGGATCAGAGTGTGTGAAATCTGTCTGGTCCCACTTACCGTTTCTTGTAACCTACTCATTAAAAAGAGATTACACAATGTTATGTGCACGTATGAATGTATCACTATGAATCTCACTATCATGGGCAATTGCAATGCACCAATAAAAGATTTTTTAAAAACCACAATCTGTTATTTGAGAGGATTGCTTATGTTGATGGAAGAAAATTTAATCAGTTTCTTGGCCTGTACCATTTCCTCTTATCTGCGGTTGACGGTGAAGAGGACCTAGTTGCTTGCAGCCATTCAGGGAGAGGATGGTCTGTAGCCTTTCATTTCCACCTCTCTTGTAAAAACAGGATTCCCACACAGCCCCTGGCTGTTGCGGCACCCTGGGGAGTGTGGGTATCATGCCGGTCTGTGGGTTCCTCTCCAGAACTGCGCTCTGTGTTTGCCAAGCAGCCCACATATGCCAGAGACAAACTTCCCTGTACCTCTGGGAACAAGGAACCCTTTCTGGGTCACAGAAACATAGGAAACTGAGACAGGAAGATCACAGATTTGAGGCCAGATTCAGCAAAGTAGCGAGACTCTCCTTCAAAAACAAAAAATAGGGCTGGGCGTGGTGGCGCACGCTTGTAATCCCAGTACTTTGGGAGGCGGAGACCGGAAGATCCGGGTTCGCGGCCAGCCTCAGCTCTCTCTCTCTCTCTCTCTAGTGAGGCCCTCCGCAACTTTGTGAGACCCGGTTTCAAAATAAAGCATAAAAAAATAGGGCCGGAGACGTAGTGCAGAGGTAGAACGCCTCTGCGTTCAATCCCCGGTACCACAAAAAAAATAGTAAAAATGTCTGGGGGTGTAGTTTGAGAGTAGAATGCCCCTGGTTTTAGTTCCCAGTATCTATGAAGTTTGCAGCACCTCCTCTGGCAGGCAGGGTTGGGAGTTCCACCGTTTTCCCCATAGGTGTTTCTTGAGACCTCTTGAAGGCAGGATCCTTGGATGGGCACCCAGTTCCCTGAGATGAATGGGTGTCCTCCCTCCCCAAGAAGATCACTTTCCAGGCACAATAGACCCATGGATATCAGATGCTAAAACTCTATGTATTGCAGACATGGTGGTACAGACTCTGTGGGGTCAATAGACTTACCTAACTTAGACTGTGAGATAAACATCCTTGTAAGAAACACTATGTGTACCCCGAGGTGCTCAAAAATACAGGGAATTTTCAGGTGGAGGAACAGCATGTGCTAATTTCTGCAGCTAAGCAAGCCCTGTTGTATGTAGTGCATCCTGGGTTGTTCTGTGTAGATGCAGATCTAAGTAGAAAGGGAAGAAACAAAGGGCCCAGGGGGAGGTGACAGAGACAAGCTCTCAGAGAACACTGTGTGTGAGAGCGAACGTGTCCAGGAGACACTGGGGCCACCAACAGGTGAAGGTAGGAGACAATCTCAGGGTTTGGGTAAGGTCTCTATGGCCTCAGTTTGTATAACCTTAAGAGGTTAGGACATTCCAGAGAGACCTGCTTGTCACCTGCAGCCCATGGATGAAGTCCTCTTGCCACAGGTGTCAAACATTATCATCACCTGTGAGTCTCTGCCCTGAACCTAAACTCCATGGACAAGAAGACCCAGTGTGTCTTTCAATTTGCATCATCAGTTTAGAGCATCCAGAATCTTCTACCACCATGGGAAGGTGCCGCATGCCTGCTGTTCTGCATGGCAGTCACCAACCACATGTGGCTTCTGAGCAGTGCAGATGAGGCACACAGAAATGAGGAGCTGAATTTTAGCTTTTAGATAAAAATTATCCCAGTCATGGAGGGACATCCCCAGAAGAGATGATCCAACCCCTGTGCACCTGCCCTCCTGTGACTGCACCTGGTCTCAGAGCTTGGCCTGGACAGCTCAGCCTGGGCCCAGCATGAGTGAACTCAGCTTCCCACAGGCTCCCACCTACAGCCCTGGCTCTGCACTGTCACATCTTCAGGACTGGATTTCCAACCTGCCTATGATACAACAGTGAATCAGAAAACAGGCTGGAGATAAATATACAGGCAGAGAAGATGCCTGGGAGGAGGCAGAGGACAGACACCTGGCTGCACCTCAAGATGGGAACTGGGAAGAAGGAAATAAGTGTCCTCAATAGGGAGCAGCTATTCTCTCTGGTGCATGAATTGATATAAAAATACGAATTAGCTCTGTTGGGGAAGTGGACGTCAGGAGGATGTGAGGAGGCAGGAGGAGGAGGCATTGGTAGGAGAACTGATTGGTAGGAGAGATGACAGAGTGGATCAGCTGGACGCAGGGGGAAGGGGGAGGTAAGGGGGTGATAAAATGGGTTTTTAAGTCACAGGACTTAGAGAAAGGTGGAATTAGGTGTTTAAAGAGCCGTTTTGTGACTACACACAAGGTTTCTGGCTCCATCTGGTTTTTACATAGAGATTTCCTCTTTCCCCGATCCTCAGGTGCTCTGAGCTCCAGGTGACAATGCTGAGTAGGTAGAGTTGTGAGGAACTGAGTGCACACCCCAGTGATTCACCCCAAAGTGACGATTCTGGAGTACAAGCCTAACATTCTAATGGGAGTTGACTTTGGTCCCAAATCCAACCAGCACCCTTGACCTCAAGTCACCGAGGTTCTTGTCACGTGAGGATCTCAGGGCGGTGCATCCTGGCTGAGGGACGCACATTTCAGCTCAGGTGGGCACACGCTCACCACGTCCAGGCCCAGCACAAGGTCCAGCGTGACCACAGCTGATGGATGAGGAGCAGGTGTGTTGGGGACCAGGTGCAGAGCTTGGCAGGTGCATCCTGTGTGTCCCTGGGCTCTGAGGACACTTCTAAGGCCCCTGGAACATCTGCTGGGGCTCCCTGAGCTGACTGAAGCTTGCAAGGCTCACTCTGGCTCCCTGTGGGACTGAGTGGCCACCAGAGGATGTCACTGGGCAGCCACCCCAGTTTCTCCTGCAGCAGAGTTGGAAAGACAAGCATGACCTGAGAGGGACCTAAACCCAGGTGAAGCTCTCCAGACACAGGCGTGGAGGGGCTGCCCCACCTCCCCAAGTCAGGAGCACTGTCGGCCATGAAGGACAGACCAGTAGGAGAGGACTGGCTGAGGGATGACCAAGTGGGTCCCATCCGCCCCAGGCCCCAGGCTCCCCAAGCTGCACCTCATGCCCGTCCCCACTCTCCCCTCCCTCCAGCTGCTGCCTCTGAGGGCCCCCCAGCAGGTGAACTATGTCCAGCTGGAGTACTTCAAGCTCAGACCTGGGCCTGCCACACCTGTCTCCTCCCAGGATGAGGAGCCCCAGCTCAGCCCAGTGTACACCACCCTGTCACCCACCAGTGAGGACAGGGCTCAACCCCATCCTTCCAGGATAGAGACTCCAGTGAGGACAAGAGCTGCACCAGGACACTCAGGTAATGACCCAGTCAGCCAGGTCCTGAGCTGGGTGACCAGGAGAATCTGGAGCATTCTGGAAGTCACCTGATTCCTACAGTCCAAGAAACTAACATCAGCCTCTGAGGACATTTAATCTTTTAATTTTCTAAATAACCAGTGAAACAAAGAAGAAATTCGAAACAAGGGAATGAATACAGGATAATTTAAAAGCTGCCCATCAGCCAGGCATGGGGTGCATGCCTGTAATCCCAGTACTTGGGAAGCTGAGACAGGAGGATTGTAGTTTCAAAATCAACTTCAGTAACTTAATGAGGCCATCAGCAATTTAGAGACCCTCAGCTACATAGTGAGATGACTTTTTGAAATAAAAAATATATAAAAGGGGCTGTCCTCTTCTGTGCAGTCAACTCTCCCCGCCCAGTTGTTACAAGAATGATTTGTCGACCTTTTGGGAAACCTGGAAGATGTCGGATGACCCTGTTGGGAGCCATCTTGGCCTGCACAGCTGAAATTACCATCTTGGACTGGCTCGGATAGAGTACAAAGAACCTGGATGAGTGGAATTTGTCTGCAAACAGACAAACTTCCAAAGACTGGAGGAGATTGATAAGCAGTGCAAACTATGATGTCTCCTTCATTTCTCAGCAATGTTTACCCTTCCATAAAGCTAACCCATGACTGCGTTTCCCTAAACTTAATTAGTGACTGCCCCGCTGTTTAATCACTTTTAGAACTGCTTTGTAAAAGCCTCAATAAAAAGGACACTGGTTGAGGGAGAAGCAGAAGTTTTTTCTGCCATCTCCTCAACCACCCCATATCTCTAAAAATTATAATAATAATTTTCTCTAAATATCATTTTTTACTCCATGTCATTTTATGTGAGAGACCTCTAACAGCAGCAGCTTCCGTGGCGGCTAGTACCCGGCACATGCCCCTTCCCAAGATGCTTCACTTCCTCACATCTGCAGAGACCCTGTGGGTGGGGTCAGGAGTCAAGAGCTGGATTTCTCTGGGCTTCATTCTTCCTACAACACAGATGTTCTCCATCTGGGCTGCACCTCGGTTGATCTGATTTCCTTGCCCAGCTGATTGACAGCTCTGTCTCTTCCTGACAGACTTTAGATTCTGTGTTTGTTGAGCTTTTTTGATATTGTTGTTGTTGTTGATGATTTTTAACCATGACCCTGACAGGCTATGGAAATTAGAAACTATCTAAAGACAAGCTGGGAGCAATAGTACACGCATGTACTTGGGAGACTGAGACAGGAGGATTGCAGGTTCAAGGCCAGCCTCAGGAAGACCTTTAGCAGCTTAGCAAGATCCTGTTTCAAAATTAAAAATAAAAAGGGCTGGGGATGTAGCTCAGAGGTAGAAGTGCCTGGGTCCCATCCCCAGGACACCCCCAACACACACACAAGAGCAAACAAATTATCTCAAGGCAAACCTGAAAACACAACAAATCAAAAGTTCTAGGAGTCCAGGCACCATGGTACACACCTATAATCCCAGGACTTGGAAAGCTGAGACAGGAAGATCACAGGTTTGAGGCCAGCCTTGGCAAATTAGACAGACCCTGTTTCCCAAGTACCAGGAATACAGGCAAGAGGCACCATGCCCAGATGCAGGGACCTTCATTGGGCACATACATTGTCCAACACCACGAACCTCTCACATCCCAAACCCATGTAACCATGGTAAAATGGTCAGGAAATTAATCATAGCTGAACCTCTCCGTGGTACAGGCACCACTGACCCACGACTCTGAGGACTGAGGTGCAGGACAACAGCCTCCAAACGAGGAAGCTGAGGCTCAGAGACTAGATGCTGATGCTGAAGACAACACAGACAGGAGAGGAGGAGCTGGCATTAAATAGAAGCCAGCCCCACCACAATCAGGAGAGCCCTGCCCAAGGAGACAGGGCCAGCAACAAGGCCAGAATGCCCAGAAGTCTGTTCCCATTAAGGGGGGCGGGATCCTTGCTGAGAAGAGAAAGAGGAAGCGCATGCAGGGGACTGTTCAGCAGAGGAAACCCATACCCAGAGCCAGGACAAGAGCCTAGTCCCCATCCTATCTCCCTGCACCTGTCCCTGTGCTCACCCAGGATGGAGCTCCCGGTGAGCTGCACATGCTCAGGGTCTCTGCTGCTCTGTGTCCACCTGCAGCAGGAACCTGCATCTTCCCTGCAACATCTCCAGGGCGGGACCAATGACTGGCCATGGCAGGGACCCCACAGCGCTGTGCAGATGGACGGGCAGGAGGAGGGAAGGGACCCATGGGGAGGCTCTGAGAGGAAGGACCAGCCTTCGGTCCCCTCACCTGGAAGGAGCCACTCAGGAAGCACCGGGTGTACTTTCCACTGTGTCCTGGCCCTCGGTGAGGACAGACAAGGCAGATAGAGGATGGGGTGGGAGGAACCACATTCCATCTGAAGGGTCTGTGGAGAGGTTGAGCCCATCACAGCCACCGCCCTGGGGAAATAAGAGGCTCCTGGGGAGCAGTTCCCCTTCCTGTTGGTTGCTGATGTGACAACCACATGACTAGGAGGACCCAGCCTCCAAGTGGCCACACGCCGTGTTTCTGTCCTTCCGGGCAGGCACTGTGGGCTGCTCCATCTGCACACCAAGACCACTGGGAGGGGAGGCCATGACTACCACCCTCATGACTCTGCTCTGCCTCAGTGAGACCTGGAGAGGGGAGGGGATGCCTATTCTGGGAGGGGCCCACCCCACAGCCAGGCCCAGGTCCAGAAGGAC